>CBVK0100077210.1:0-24802 GCA_900067695.1 Picea abies
AGAAACTTCTTAGTGTTATCTGAAAGATAGTTATTGTCTATATAATAATTATCACTTCTAAATCTATATAAACCCTCTTCAATTTCCTTTTGAAGTTTTAATAGATTTTCTTCTATTCTTTTCATGGGATAATTACCATCAAACTTTACACAAATGGTTTCTAGATCTTCTTCTTCACTTGTAGAGAAAAATTCATCATCATCATTGCAATCAAGGGTTTTTGAGGGTTCTTTACCTTCATTTGAAATATCTTCACGATCTTCCTTTTTGCCAACATCAACAATTTAATTCTTTGCCTTCATTTGAAATGTCTTCAAGATCTTCCTTTGTGCCATCATCACTTGATTCTTTATCTTCACTTGTAATTTTTTCAAGATCACATTTAGAAATAATACAATCAAGGGATTTTGGAGATTCTTTCCCTTTAATGATATTGATGGAGTGATCTTCAATATCTTATTTCTCCTTCTTGCTTTGATATGTCTCCTCTAGCTTTAACCATAGATCCTTGGTGGAAGTGCATTGTCCCATGCTCTCTTTGATAGGGCTTGAGAGTCCACTAAGAATGGTCTTGAGAGCCAATGCATCATTTTTCTTTCCTTCCCTTTGAGCTGCAAACTTTGACTTGTTCTTCAACGAAACTGATCCACCAATGGTTGCCTTCCAAATAGTTGCTCCCATTGTATTCAAATACACTATCATCTCTATTCTCCAAGTAGAATAGTTCTCCTCATCAAGGATCGGTATTTCATCATCCATTTGTGTGTCTATGGATCTCCTCCAAGCTTGATAAGGCTTGTAGTGAAGGTCTGCTCTGATACCAATTGTTGGACACACCTACCACACTTAGAGGGTGGGTGAATGAGTGTGGGGATCTTTTTACCAAAGCTTCCCTCTTTACATAAAGCACCTTTGTTAATATTCAATATTTACTCATTACCCATTGTTGTCGTTTATAACAAGTTAGATGTGAACATACATCAGCAAGATATATCAGCAATATATCATCAACAAGTCATCACCATAAGGAACAAAAAGAACACAAGATATATGTACAATTTTTATTTTTATTATGGACAATAATCTAGGGGCTTTTCTAGCAACAACTAAATAGAGTACAACTCTACAAGATCACCAAATCTATAATGAAAGACTCAGCTTACACCCTCAACACTAACCGAGATGAGGCAACAATCCTCAACAGATGTCAATCTGTCAACAGGTACGTGACCTATCGGTAGTGCAGCCAGCGTGTGTATGCACCATGGCTCACTACAGCCCATGTATGCACGTGGCCAGTGTATACAACAACCTGTGTATAAATTATGAGTTTTTAGGTTTTGTCCTTCAATATCAACTCAGATTATCTGCAATCAATATATCATTCTCTTTGGTCTCTGACTGTCCAATCTGACCACCAACCAACACATCCAAGCTCTCCAATGGCTTGCTCATGCTCCACAACAAATCAATATGAATGTTATCTCAATCATGCATAAACAACTAGTATACCAAAGTAATCAAGTCACCACTGAATCACAAGAGTATTACTCACTCCATCAACCAAATCAACCAAACAAAACCACATCATAGAATCCATACCAAGGATTCTCTAAGCATTCACAACACATCAAACAATAGTATCCATCAAGACAATAATGTAACCATAACATTGTCTCGGTGATAGATCTGATGCCATAGAATGCAGATATGGAACCTACCTGATCATCCAAAAGCTTAGCATTAGCTCAAACATAGGTCTTCACCATTCTAACCACTGTACGCACGCTGTCCTCATATAGCCCGCGTGTGTACGCGCCCTGGCCTATTACAACCTATGTATTCCTCAGAAACTAGGGTTTCTGAAGCTCCGAGACTTTTTCCGTCAAGATATCTGACATTGTCGAAACTGTGATGCATCCATGAGATCCTCCTCTCACTTTATTCCTCGGAATAGATCTTCAATCATGCTCAAGATATCCACACCAAAGATGTTTTCACAAGAAGCTCTTCATCAATACTCCAAAATATATTCTCACAAGAAGCTCTCCATGATCCACAAAAAATGGATGATCTACAAGAGACCATTGCTATCTTATTTGTACTTTCATCCTCTTGGTCACTTAACCCATTTTTAGGTTACTTAACCCATTTCTAGGTCACTTAACCTATTTTCCTTATTTTAGGGTTAAACTTAACCCATTTCTAGGTCACTTAACCTATTTTCCTTATTTTAGGGTTAATCACTTTGCATAAACAAAAAGTTCTCCGATACTTTATCATTTAAATATTCCTTCCTGATTTTGTCACTTCTCTTTATTATTTAAATAATCCATATTGACTTTGTCACTTTACTTTATCATTTAAATAATCATTTCTTCTTTTAGGTCACTTTGACTTCTTTGACCTTTTGGGGCTTCAAGCCAACACATGGGGGTCCTTCATCTTCGTAGGGCCATAAATCTCAAACTGTGAGGAGTTATGTGACATTCCACATACCACTGGAAATGGCATGACAAGCCCTATCCATATAGGATAGTTTCACCAACAACTTCATTGATCTTCATCTCATAATTCCACATGCAAGCATGGGTCCTCCCAACCACAAACCAACCACAAAGCGTCTTTCGGTGAGGGCTTTCAACATAAGGGGACCACTTTAGAGTTCATCCATTTGTGCAGCTTATCAATCATGATAAGACTATAATGATTCATCTATGCATCAATCCACCACTACATCATATACATCAACTATGCATCATGTATCAATGACAATTCATTGATCCATCTTCATCGATTGGTTTCCACTTGACATCTATCATTCTCATCAAAGACAATACATATACTTTGTTCATCAATCATCAATCAATCAAGACTATTAAAAAATCCATCACTTGACATCAATTAATGACATCAATCAATCACTTGACATCAATCAATGACATCAATCAATCAAACCATTGGCATCAATGACAACATGATCCAACACCAACTCCCTATGGAACTAATCGTCTAGCTCCCTCTTGAGCATTGAATATCAATTGAATCTTCAACCTCCTGACTTCAACACTTGTCCTCTAGAAAAAATCTCGTCATCCTCTTCTTGTAGGTATTGCCTACAAGTCAAATTCAATCCAATAGTATGCAATTTTCAAAGACACACTGCTTCACAACTTGTTGCACATGTTTCCACATACTCAGCTTCAGTCGTACTGAGTGTCACACATGATTGATTTCTACATCCAGTGGAGCCTCCTGCTCCTTACTATAGTACCTAGCTCCCTCTGGAACTATCTGTCTAACTCCCTCTCGAGCATCGAATATCAACTAGATATTCAACCTATTAACTTCATCACTTGTCCTCCAGAACAAGTCTCGTCATCCTCTTCTTGTAGGTTTTACCTACAAGTCAAATTAAGTCCAATAGTCAGCAATTTCCTAATCCACACTGCTTCATGACTTGTTGCACATGCTGCCACATACTCTACCTTAGTCGTACTAAGTGTAACACCCCGATTTTTTAGCCCCATATTAAATAATGTATTTTGTTAAGTTATGAAAGTACAAAGTGCATAAATAATTATTAAGAGACCAGTTTGCCTAGGAAATGTAATGTTTTGATCATTACTATTATAAAACACATCGTTGGCTGCTAGACAGACAAGGACAAGAGTTATAGGGGGCTATGATTCTACAAGAGAAGGGGATTAAGGGGATAAGTATTTATTTTATATTTTATTTACTCATTTTATTTAATGGATAATAACAGTTACGTGAGATTCTTGGGAGGAAGGCCAAGGGGTTCCTTGATTCCAAGAATTACATAAACCCATCTTTGGTCTGGGGTGGGGGTTCTACTCCTGTTGGTTGCTTCTTCTTCACTCATTCACTCAATCACTCAATTACTCGTTGTTCACACCTTTCGTTGGGATTTCACTCCATTCATTCTTTCACCCACTCGTCTTTCCTCATTCTTGTCTTGGCTTGGGAAAGGAAAACGAAATGTTGAAGAGAATCCATGGTATTGTTCGTTTTAGAGACTGTTGGTGTATTCCAACCATGAATCAAGACATGCATGTCTGAGATGCTTTGGTCTGGGCTCATTTTTTCTCATAGTTGTGAATCATGATAGTCTCAACATGGAAATTCTAGACCAGCTTCGTTGGAGCCCTAGAAGGAGATGGACAGCCTGAGGGATTTCATGGCAGAGAAAGAGGTACATGCTCTTGGGTTGTGCCGGTTGGGTAGAAGAGAGTTGGTGTACTTTGGATTGTTGTGGGTGCTGAGAAGCCTATGAGAGCTTGAGTTGTGACTGGTTTGGGAATCCGAATGACACTCTGGAACCGTCATTATGAAGTCATAGCCCTGGCTCAGGGGTAAGATTGTTGTTGATTCTTGGAGCAACATTGTCTACAGTTGGGTGGAACGTCCTTGGTCTGCATCCAATTGGTGATTCATTTCAGAAAATATAAGTGCTCTTTGTTATGGTTATTTACCTGTGTATGATTTATTTTGTTGTGTATTTATTTATCTTTGAATTTAATATTTAGAATAATCATGTATGATGTATATTGTTGTGCATGTCATACGGTTCATTATTTGACGTTTTAGCATGAATCTTGATCAATGTATGTGAGTATTTCATGCATCTTTAGTAATCCAGAATGTATCTTAAATCGAATCAGTTCCAGAAGGGGACTCAAAGTTAGCATGCCCAACCTGTGGGAGGCTGGGTACGTTATAGATTGGTATTAGAGAAATCGGTTGAAAAACTGGGTTGGAATGGACCAGATCTATTAGACAGGATCTTGTGGTTAATATCAATTACACTGTGAATCTGGAAGCTTAGAAGAAATGGTGTGGTAGCCAGAACATCAGATATATTTTGTAAAGGGGCGTGCATTCATGAATGTTCCTTTTGAATTTGAGAGCGATCACCATTGTGGGATCGAGGGAGATCTGGACCGTTAGATCGAAAGACGGGTGAACAGGGGCCATCTGATGGAGGCGAACAAGAGTTTGGGTAATAATTAAGTCCTAGTCGTCGGATCTGGCTGATCAATCATGAGTCATCGATCGAAGCCAAGCAGGAAAGGAAGAACTTCAAAACTTTGTCACTTTGACGTTCTTGGTAGGCAGGAAAAGCCTGAACTACCAAAGGCCAGAGTCGCGAAGCCCCATAAGTCATCTGATATAATGGGAGGCACGAAGGGATCTCCATCGTTGATCATGGTCAGCTAGCATTTACCACTATGGGAGTTTTAAACTTTAACGAACTGTTATAACTTGGAGTCCCAGAGAATTGAAGTCCAGAAGTCTCTCGATTGTTAGATCAAGGGAAGGAATTAGAAATTATGCCAATCATTGGATATAGTAAGGGTGGAAGGATAGCAGAGTTTCAGAGCTTCGAAACCCCGCCACTTTGGCATTTGGTAGTTCGGGTGTGTGGGGATCGTCTGGAGCGAGAAGCCATGAAGCCTGAAACCTGGAGTTAATCACAATCATTGGATGTGGGAGGAGTGTGAGCCATCAATTTTAGTTTGGCGTTTGGCTATCCAGGAGGTAGCATTTGTTGGACTCGGGAAACTTCCAAAGTCAAGAGTCCCAGAGTCCTGGATTTGACTGATGATGTGGCTTGTGCCATGTGGCAGGCACCCGTGTGGGGACACATGTCACCCAGATTCAACACCTTTAGACCCCAATCTATCCATTTTTTAGTGACACATGACACATGTGCCATGGGTCCACGTCAAACTAGGTGACATCAGCGTGTCGTGTCAACTTTGGGAGTATGGCCTCTAAGGGTGCCCAAGTTTCTGCCAGTGGAAAGTGTCAAAGCCCGAAGTTGCAAAGGCATGCAGATCGTCGATATAAGACTCCTTCAGGACCCTTCTTGACTGCTGGATCAAGAAATAGGAGGAGGAGGGTAAGTACTTCAGAGGATTGTCACTCCGGGGGAGTTGATAGATACGTGAACTGAATGTCCCAGAGCATCGAATTTTTGAATTAGCAGAGATCCATCCATATACACACTTGATTAAATCACGACCGTTGATTCATGTTGAATACTAAAGTTGGGGGTGGGGTTGTCCATTCAACACAATCTCAAGTCTCGATCGTTCAATCCTTGCAGGTGGAGTTAGTGAAGACTTCGACAAAGTGTATCTCTGGGAGGAATTGGAAGTTGATAACAGAAAAAAGTTGAAGGCCGAAGTCCAGAGGACTTGGTCCCAAGATCGATCTGATGATAAGGTAAAAAGGGCCTAGGAGGTAACCCAACGCTCAGTTATGTGTTCACGCAAGATTCTGTGTGGAAGGACACAAAATGAGGTGCTAAGGAAGTACTAAGCCCGCAATTTCAAGTCATGGCCACATGGAAAGGGGTTTGAAGGAAGTGCCTTCGCAAAATTGAATTTTGTGTCAGCTAAAGGATAACATGGAAGTCTTATATGGTGGAGAATGATAATATATTGTTCACGAATTGAGAAGAAAAAGAACATGTAACATTGCTTGACAAATTATGTTTTTAATATGCATAATTCTAACAAAATGGTCACTTGCACATTTTGCAGAATTAAGGAGTTTACACATATCAGTTCAGAATGTGTATTTGAGAAATGGAAGAAGGTGAGAGATCCTCCATCCATGATAAAGAGGCCGAAGTTCAGAATATCAGAATTGGTAATGCAGAGAGAGAATCCAACAGACACAAGGCCAAAGGGGAGAAATAAACATTGATAGAGGATGTAAGAAGCCTAAAAATAGAAGTGCAAAGTTACAAAGAAAACAATGATATGTTGATGAGAGAACAAAATCAGATAAATGCTCAAGTGATGCAGAGCTTAAATCAGTTGCAAAGGAAAAAAATGGGGGGGTTAAACTCAAAACAAGATCAAAAATGAAGGTATCATGAAAGAAGAGATGATTGTGGAAGAACTGGTTATTCAAGAAGTGCTAGCATAACTCATAGACATCACTCACCTCCTTACTCAGCAAGAAAGTTTTATGCTTTTGAAGATTCCATAAATATTTCAGAGGTGTCTCTTGTTAGGGATCAAAGAAGGAGGTATGAATTGGATAGTTTGCAAGGAGATATGAGGAAGCTTAAGCCACCATCCTTTGATGGTTAAAGGGAAAGGGAAGGTGATGTTGAGGCATGGTTGCTTGGACTCAGGAGATTTTTTCAATTGCATAACTATTCATCAAACCCAGAATCCAAAATTTCCACCTACCATTTACATGGGAAATATGTTATGTGGTGGAACCAACGGAAGCAAGTTGAGCATATTAATAAGAATAAGATCACTTGGAAGCAGTTCAAGAAGTATTTTCAAAATGATTACCTCTCAGAGAACTTATATGATAAGAAAATGTAGGAGTTCTTTGAATTTAGGCTGGGAAGAGCAACCATGGTAGAGTATGAGAAATAGTTCTTGGGGTTGTTAAAGTATGTAGGGTTCATAAATGATGAGAAGGTGAAAATACAAAGGTTTTTGAGTGGACTACCATCCTTTTATAAATAAAATATTCAGTATGATGAGCCCAAGACCTTGACTGAAACCATTAGGAAAGCTAAGTACATGTATGATAAAGGCTAGGGTAGAGAATCCATGCAGAAATATTGGAAGGATAAGAAGAATGAGAAGTATAATCAGAGGAAGAAGGGATTCAAACCTCCTTTCAACATAAATGAACCTAATAAAAATCATCAAGACCAGTATGATAAGGATGAATCCAAGAGAGAAGACCCATTGGGAAAAAGTGGAAGACCACCAATCCAATGTTGGGGATGCAAAGAAGATCACTCGAATAAGGATTTCCCACATAGAAAAGACAGAGTGAAGATCGTGCACAACATCCAAGAGGCTACAGCAATAGAAGACATGGGAAGGATCTATGCAAGCTTAGATGACCGACAAGTAGAGTAACAATACAATGTGATCGAGGTGGAAGGTAAGATTATAAATCATCATGTTTCTATTTTAATTGATTCAGGAGCAAGTCATTGTTACATTAATCCTAAAATAGAGAATAAATTACATTTGGAGAAAAGTAAGCTTGGAAAATCAAGTTTGGTCCAGCTAGCCACCGAAACCAAAAGGAGAATCCATGATATGGTCAAAAGTTGTTCCATAAGTCTTAATGGTGTGAATACAAATGTTGATATAAATATGATACCATTGGAGTCTTATGACATTCTAATTGGAATGGATTGGTTGGAAAAGCATCATCTTGTCCTAAATTGTCATATAAATAAATTTACATGTCTTGATGGAGATGGAAAACATAGCACTGTGAAAGGAGTAGACCCATCTCTATAAGGGATATTTCAGTGTTACAACTGAATAGATGTTTCAAAAAAGGATTTCAATTGTATGCAACCCATGTGGAGGAGACAGAAAATAAAAAGGGGCCAAGCCTTGAATATTTCTCGATACTACAAGAATTTCAAGATGTATTCCAAGAAATACCAAGGTTGCCACCAAAAAGGGAGATAGATTTATCTATTGATTTAGTTCCAGGAGATGCCTCGGTGTCAAAAACACCTTACAGAATGAGTACACATGAGTTAAAAGAATTACAAATGTAGTTGGAAGAATTGTTGAAGAAAGGATACATACATCCAAGTGTTTCACCTTGGGGAGCACCTGTACTCTTTGTCAAAAAGAAGGATGGAACCTTGAGGCTGTGTATTGACTTTTGACAACTGAATAAATCCACTATAAATAACAAGTACCCTCTATCCAGAATTGATGACCTCTTTGAGCGGCTAAGAGGAGAAAAGACATTTTCAAAGATAGACTTGAGATCAGGGTACCATCAGGTAAGAATCAAGGAAGAAGACATCAATAAGACAACCTTTAGAACCAAGTATGGGCATTATGAATTTGTAGTGGTGCCATTTGGATTGTCCAATGCACCAACTATATTTATGTGCTTAATGAATGACATATTCAGAAATTACTTAGATAAGTTTATCATAGTATTCTTGGATGACATACTTGTCTATTCTAAGTAAGAGGAAGAGCATGAACATCACCTAATATTGGTATTGCAAGTGTTGAGGGAACATCAATTTCACGCCAAGATGATTAAGTGTTCTTTTTACCAAGAAAAGATCCATTACTTGGGGGACATTATTTTAGAACAAGGTATAGCATTAGACCCAGAGAAGATTGAAGCCTTAAGAGGATGGCCAACACCCAGGAATGTTTCAGAAGTTAGATATTTTATGGGATTAGCTGGTTACTACATAAGATTTATATCAAGGTTCTCTATGATTTCCCATCCCATCAATTCTTTACAAAAGAAGGGAATTGAATTTGAATGGACATCTCAGTGTGAAGCAAACTTTAATATGTTGAAAAAATAACTTACTAGTGCACCTGTTCTAAATATTGTTGACCTAAATGAAAGTTTTGTGGTATGTACATATGCATGCAAGGAAAGACTTGGTGGAGTGCTCACTCAAAATGGACATGTCATTAGTTATGAGTCCAGAAATATTAAAGAACATGAGAAGAACTATGCCATACATGACTTGGAACTTGCTTCCATTTTTCACGCATTGAATATGTGGAGGAATTATCTCATGGGGAAGAAATTTGAATTAAGAACAAACCATAGTGGTCTGAAGTATGTTTTTGAACAACCAACTTTGAATGTCAGGTAGACAAGATGGATGGAATTTTTAAGTGAATACGATTTTGACATCAAGCATATCAAAGGAAAAAAAATAAAGTTGTTGATGCACTTAGTAGAAGAATGCATCTCATGCATGCTACAATTGTTAGTATTCATCAATCAGATTTAAAGAGAAAAAATTTAGATGTTTTTGTCACAGATCAGCGTTACCTACAGGTAAAAAAAATATTATAGCAAGAAAATGTGCAACATAAAATGAAAGAGTATGAGATGAATGAAGATGGATTACTTATGCATAAAAATAGAATTTATGTTCCTAGTTCCGGAGAACTCGGGAATTTGGTATTAAAAGAAATGCATAATACTCCATATGTTGGATATCCTGGTTACCAGAAAACAATTGCAATAGTAAGAAGCCAATTCTTTTGGCCGGGAATGAAAAAAGATGTTGTTGATTACATTGCCAGATGTATCAAATGTCAGAGAGTGAAGGATGAGCATAGGAACCCAACGAGTTTGCTACAACCCTTACCAATTCCAAAGAAGAAATTGGAAGTGGTAACCATTGACTTTATAACAAAATTTCCTAGGACAACAAGACAACATGATTTGATAATGGTAATAGTTGATAAATTGACAAAGGATTCTCATTTTTATCCTGTAAAAACAACTCATACACCAACCAATATTGCAGAAATTTACATAAGGGAGATTGCTAGGTTGAATGGGATACCTAAGACAATTGTCTCAGATAGAGACACAAAGTTTACTTCAAATTTATGGAGGGAACAAAAGAATTTTGTACAAATATGAACTTTATCACAACATACCATCCACAATCACATGGTAAGAAAGAGAGAATCAACCAAGTAATTGAAGACATGTTGAGAATGCATGTGATGGATAAGCCATCTAGGTGGGAAGATTACTTGAACTTTGTTTATTTTTCCTATAATAATGGGTATCAAGCTTCATTGAAAATGAGCCCATTTGAAGCCTTGTATAGTAGGAAATGCAATAATCGAGTGAGTTGGAAAAACCCAACAGACATAGTGGTACTTGGGCTAGAATTTCTCAAGGATATGGAAGACCATATGGTTACGATTAAGCATAATTTAAAGGAAGCTCAAGATAGATAAAAAGTTTATGCAAATAAGAACAAGACTTCCAAAGAATTTAAAGTGGGGGAGCATGTTCTTTTAAAAGTGAAGCCCAAGAAGAGCTCTTTAAAGTTGGGTAGTTGTACAAAGCTAGCATCCAGATTCTGTGGTCCATTTGAAAGATGGATAGAATAGGACCAGTTGCATACATTCTTGCATTTTCTATTTCCATGAATGTGCATAATGTATTTCATGTATGTTTGATAAAAAAAATATGTACATGATCCTAACCATGTTATTGGTTGGCATCTGATTCAGGTAGAGACAGAGGGATACTTTCAGGTCAAGCCAATGCGAATATTGGACAGAAAATTAAAAATGCTCCAAAACCGAGTTATAGAGATGGTAAAAGTCCAGTCGACCTGCTATGGTCCTGAGGATGCTAATTGGGAGCACGAAGATGCCATGCAAGCAAAGTACCTACACTGTTTTAAATCAATTTTGGAAATTTTGTTTATGTTTTGTATATGCACTGAGTATAGTGCCAAAATAAGGGGGAGGGGATGTAACACCCCGGGTTTTGAGCCCCATATTAAATAATGTATTTTGTTAAGTTATGAAAGGACAGCATGCCTAAAAAATTATTAAGAGGCCAGTGTGCCTAGGAAATGTAATGCTTTGATCATTATTAATATAAAACACATTCTTGGCTACTAGATGGACAAGGAAAAGAGTTATAGGGGCTATGATTCCATAAGAGAGGGGGTTTAAGGGGCTAAGTATTTATTTAATATTTTATTTACCCATTTTTTTAACGGATAATAACAGTTACGTGAGCTTCATGGGAGGAAGGCCAAGTGGTTCCTTGATTCCAAGAATTACATAAACCCATCTTTGGTCTGGGGTGGGGGTTCTACTTCTACTGGTTGCTTCTTCTTCACTCATTCACTCAATTTCTCGTTGTTCTCACCTTTCATTGGTATTTCACTCCATTCATTCTTTCACCCACTCGTCTTTCCTCATTCGTGTCTTGGATTGGGAAAGGAAAATGAATTGTTGCCATGGTATTGTTGGTTGTAGAGACTGTTGGTGTATTCCATTCATGAATCAAGACCTGCATGTCTGAGATGCTTTGGTATAGGCTCATTTTTTCTCACAACTGCGAATCCTGAGAGTCCCAGCATGGAGATTCTAAACTAGCTGCACTGGATCCCTGGAAGGAGATGGACAACCTGAGGGAATGCGTGGAAAAGAAGGGGGCACATGCTCTTGGTTTGTACAGGATGGGTATAAGAGAGTTGGTGTACTTTGGTTTTTTGTCGGTGTTGAGAATCATGTGATAGCTTAAGTTCTTACTGGTTTGGGAAGCTGAGTGACACTCTGGAACCGTCATTTTAGAGTCATGGCCCTAGATCGGAGGTGAAATTGTTGTTGAAACTTGGAACAACAGTGTCCACGGTTGGGTGGAACGTCCTTGGTCTGCAGCCATTTGGTGATTCATTTCAGAAAAGATAAGTACTCTATGTTATGATTATTTACCTGTGTATGATTTATTCCAGTGTATATTTAATTATCTTTGAATTTAATATTTAGAATAAGCATGTTTGTTGGATATTGTTGTGCATGTCGTATGGTTCATTATTTTATGTTGTAACATGAATCTTGATCAATGCATGTGAATATTTTATGCATATTTAGTAATCCATAATGTATCAGAAATCGAATCAGTTTCAGAAGGGGACTCAAAGTTAGTGTTCTCGACCTGTGGGAGGATGGGTACGTTACAATATAATACCCAACTCCCTCTGGAACTGACTTTGTAGCTCCCTCTTGAGCATTGCATATCAACTGGATCTTCAACATGCTACCTTCATCACTTGTCCTCCAAAACAAGTATCGTCATCCTCTTCTTGCAGGTCTTACCTACAAGTCAAATTCAGTCCAGTAGTCAGCAATTTCTGAAGCCACACTGCTTCACGACTTGTAGCACATGATTCCACATACTTTTCCTTAGTCGTACTGATACTACACACAACTGCTTCATGATGCTCCATGAAACCCTACTAGAGGCTAGACTAAAGTAGTATTTTGAAGTACTCTTCCGATTAGGAATACTGCCAGCCCAATCTGAATCTGAATATCCATATAACCTGAACTCATGGTCTATCACAAAACTAAGACCATAATCCAATCTACCCTTAAGGTACCTCATCACATGTTTTGCTGTGACCAAATGAACCTACCTGGGCTGCTCCATATTTTGACTCGGGGTGTTCACAACAAAACATATATACAGTCTTGTGTTTGTCAAATTCATCAATGAACCCACCATATGCATGTAAAATAACATCCACAGTCTCTTAAGTCATATCCTACAATAACTTCAAATTTGATACCATATGTGTATCCATTTCTTTGCAATCCAACATCCTGAACCTCTTCAGGATTTCTACTTTATACTTCCCTTGATTCAGAATGATCTCATCCTGTCTATGCAATCCTTGAGACCCAAAAAGTAATGCATCATCCCGATATATTTCATCTCAAACTCAACAACTAGTTTTTCTCTTACACTCTGAGATGATATTTTCCACACCTATTTAGAAATAGGTCATCTATATACAATAGTAGTATTACCAAACCATAATCCACAACCTTAAAGTAAAGATTAGAATATGCAATGTTGTTTGTAAATCCTAAGCTCGTCAGAAAATTGTCAATCCTACCATACGATGCTCTAGGTGCCTTCTTTAATCCATATAAATCCTTCTTCAATATACACACTGAGTGTCTCGTAGTTGTCACATACTCAACGGAGTGTTCTGTGAGTACAAGGACCATTCTCCTTCATCAAGTTGTCATCTATTCCACATGAAGAATTTCAGTCCTTCCATATGTTGAAAGCAACGCACTTTGAGTCTTATGTCCTTAGAAGACTATGCCAGGGCCATTCTCCATTGGTCAAATTACCATGACCAATCCCGGGAGAATATCAGCCCGATTTTGAAACATTAACACTTAAGAATAACTTCTAAAATTACATAAAATCTCAACACTCCCTCTTAATGAGGAAGGTATTATATCCGATACAGACTCTAACATTGTCGCCATCCACATGAGCTCAGGACCATTTACTATCGGAGAAATGAATCTATACATCACAGGAAATCCATAGTGACTTCATAGCATGCATCCAGGGATGGTGGGTAGCTCTCTAATAGCTACAACATGTCATCATGAGACTATCCAGTTTCCTGCAGAAAACATTTGAAGCCTTCACTCCCTCTAAGGCTATATAGTATTCAGATTCATCTACTCCCTCTGCATGTATTGACCTCCTCTTCTTCTTCATTACATGGATGTACACAACTCTATGTCTATATAATATTGCTTCATGTTGCTTCCTGGGACTGTCATTATGGATCCTTTTCAGATCTATTACCTGTGACGTGCCTAGAACAAGAAACAAGAACAACAAAAAAAATCTCCTAGAGGAGATCAATTTATCGTGTGCACAACTATATACAATGACCCTCGAAATGATACGTATTTTACTAACACGCATCCATCATATACTCGATGTCATATGGATAACCATGTTGATTTTCTAATGTTAAATTAGAAAAGCACATTTTTTGGCAGGTGGCAATTACTTCCAACAATATTACTTTAGTAAACTCTAGAACATCACTAAGTAATTACACTCAGAAAATTTCAAGTACTTAGAAACTTCGGCCTCTTCCTTAGATCACTTCCAACGCGTGAGAGAGAAAAATATGTGTCTATTGTTGTATATTTTTATAGTAATATTAAATTGATCCAAAAAGACGTCTCTTTGAAAATTAAATTAAATTTTCTTTATTATAAATAGTTGGAGAATACCTCCCGTAACTATCCAAAAATTAATTTGGTTATAATCCATCCACATAGTATTTGACTTTGTTAAATTTTTCCTCCATAATTCATGTGATTCTTTGCATAAATATAAGTAGAAGTAAATAAGTAGTACATTCCTTATATTTAGGTAATTCGACATTTTTACTAGAAATCATTGCCCACCATAATTTATGGAATTTTTTCTAGAATTTAGATAGGAGTAAAAAATAAATATGTTGTACATAGAGATTGCAACAACCCCATAAATTTAACACTCCCAAGAATTTACTCTACTCTCATTTTCTTGGGCCCTCATGTGAGGGAGTCAAGCCCAATCTCACTCTAATACCTTGTTGAATTTTTCATAAGAGATGATATTGCATGTGAATGAATATATTATTACAATGATGAGTGTTCTATATATAAAGAACATATGGTGACCATCCATGAAGAGATGCATCCCTTGGGTAATAAATATATTTATACTTTATATTATATTATACATATAATATAAATATACTTTATATTTTATTATATATATTTATACTTTATATTATAAATATATTATTACATTAATAATATTGCTTAATAATTAATAATAATAATATTAATTATCAATCTAGTAGAATGTCTTTCCGATGTTGCCCAAACATCAACAAGGCTTTGGTAGAAGCCTTCTTCAAGATAGACTAGAAGGTAAAATCAAAGGGATGAAGTTAACCAAGACTCATACCCTTTAACTCATCTACAATTCATGGATGAAAACTTGCTTATGGGTGTACCTACCATTAGGGATTCATCGGATTTCAAATCCACCCTTGGCACCTTCCTACTCGCCTCTAGTACCCAAATCAAAATTACTAGTTATCCCTCGTCTTTATTTTCAATACTTCTCTGATCATCCAACACAATGTTGACGCTTGAAAGAACAATGTTGGATAATATGCTCGCAAATGATCGTCAAGATTTATTATTTAACTATATTAATAACATACTAATAGGTAGCACCCCTTGTTTAACTTATGGCACTATGATAGAAAAGCGACACTTATATTTTTTTCGCCTATGTATTGGTTGTGACACAGTTTCTACAGCTCATTTGCTTCAAATCATGGTTAAAATGCTTATGATAATATGTTGTGTGCAAGGTGATTAAAACAAGAAACAATATGATCTCGATTATCTCTCACGAAATATGATTATGTTGCATGTTGGATGAAAGAATTACACTCCAGTTTTAATTATTGATATTGTATATTGTCCATAGAAAAGTTGGGTGATCACCTCGACCCTTGCTACTATTGTTATGCGCATTGGTTTGAATTGCAATTTGGTTGTATTCCTAGAAAGTTTTCATATGAGAAATATGGATAGTGGCAAGGGGTGGCACACTTTGTAATATCACGCACTTTGTAAATTGTAACATGGCAAGTTTGAATATTTGGTTGTATTAATGGTTTTGAATGTTAATGGTATGGTGAGATGGCTAGTGGGATTGGCTCGTACTAAGACATGAATTAAACTATGAAGGAAGAAATGACATGTAGTAAATTCACATCACTCAAACTCGCCTCAAGCCCGCCACCTAGTCATTCTTTCATTTTGGCTCTGTTAGTTGATGTTGCTCCGCCTTGCCTGATCATGGAGGAAGTATAAAACCCTGTTTTTTTCTCCTTACACAATATTTAATAGGTATGGGGTTTTCTTACTTATCCATCCATGAAATTCGCTCTGCCCTTAAATCAAAATGTTGGCTCTGGTTGCCCATGGTCTGTGTATTTCTCAAGCTGCTATGAAATATTTTAGACTATGTATTGGTTATTTGCAAGGTTTTTATTCTTGTGGTGGTTGTATTTGAGCCATGGTGTTGAAGGAATAACGTGGTGTCTTTTACTATGTATGATTGTTCACATTTCTTTTTTATGGAAAAGAATTAAGTTTGGAACCCTGAGCCTAGCCTACCTTTGGTTCATGTTTTGAGTTTTCCCTATTCGTAACTCCTCACCACTTCCTATATGTGGGTTATTTCTACACCCCATCGGCCTTTTGAGTTATGGTTTCATGGTTAATATGTCACACCTTGGTCACTGCCCTGTGAATGTTAAGTGAAATATGATGAAAGACTAAAACCTTTCGTTCCTTGTCCTGGCCAAACCCTTAGTTGTTAGCCTTCCTTCTTATGACCTTACTATCACTGTTGCATGGTGAACCTTATGCAAATATGAGGACATTCCTTACCCAATTTTTTGTGGAAGCACTATTCGTGATATTTTGGTTTGGGCACGGGTTTTAATTGGTCACTTGTTATGTTGTGATGAAGGAAGTGTTGGATTCACTTATTCTTTGGAAGTTACAGTCTGCTTATACGAAGCTCATGAATTCGATAGAAATGTTGTGAATTATTGTTATATTATCCATGATCGATTATAATAATGAAAATCACTTGTGGAGTGAGATTTTTGTGCTATGCAACTACCAAGCCCTCTATTTAAATTTCCCCGTTGTCTCTACCACTTACTGTCATTGACATATCTCGAACCCTACTCATTATAGTGAAGACGTTTCATACTACAGTTTGAAGTTTGATGAGAGCATTTTTCTTGCTTTGTTACTTGGGCACGGGTTTAATTGGTCTCTTGCTTGGCAATTGTGGAAATATTCTTGTACTCACCTATTCATTGGAAATTACAATTTGTTGAAGCTTGTGTTCCCGATAAAAAAAGTTATTTATCTTGGTTAAATCGTCATTTTTTATTGTTTGTGAAGGCACCTGTGTTTGAAATGTATGATGCTAGAATTGAATAATACTGCCTAGAACGAAATTAAAAGAGGTTGCATTGAACGATGGTTTGATTTAATGATGGATATGAGTTTTTTTTTGGGAGCACTATTCGTGACCTTGTGAGATTTAAAGGACAATTGTTGGGGTTGATGTTATGAATCATGGCTCATCCACTCTAAGATTATTGTTGTATTCCTATAGAGATTATGATGTTGTTCATAATTTATGGTATATAATGATAATATTTTTATAATGGTTATTGTGGTTAAATATTTCTTGGCATATGAATAGTTTACTAGAAGGCCAGAGAGCAATTTTGTTAAAGAAGGCATCAATTTGGATTATTATTTTGGAAACAGAATACTGTTTAAACTTCAAAATTTTGGACAGAGATGTATTTTAATTGCATCAGATATAACATGTTTTGATTTTTCACTTGAACAGTATCCGTAAAGTTTCCCTATCATTCTCCCATTTTTCGTTAATACACTCCCTCCACGATCCCAATTTCACTTATTTCATCCCTATTCTGTGATATAAATTTTGAAAGAGAAGTTTGTGTGGAAGTGAAAGAAAGATAACATAGCAAGGGTTGAGGACTGATATTCTTGATATTTTTATATACATAGTTAATTGTTTGGTTAATTGTTGAACATTATTTTTATATTGATTCCCTCCATGATACCATTTTTTGTTAATTACACTCCCTCCATATTTTCCAAGAACCCTATCATTCCCTGTTCACATGGAAATTAATGAATGATGTGTTATGGATGGATTTGCATGTATCTCATGTCAATTTTGGGGCCAAATTTTGATTCATGTAAGAATAGTGTCATGTATGGTTTATTAAGAGATTTATTACTAACAAATTGTTGCTACAGGATGAGATTTTTCAGTAGAGGCAATAATGGTTGAAATAACAGAGGCAGGGGAAATTGAAATTGAGGCCATATGAGGCCTAGATTTTCTATCCATTTTGGCGTTGACATGCAAGAATTGAACAACCGGTTCCAAGCTGGGTTCTTTAATTGGGTTGGACATGGGATAATGCACCCTCAACCAAAAAGACTTCCTTTCCAACCTCCTCGGAATATCATTGACATTCTCATTCCTCCACGTGTGTCTTTGCAATCCAAAACCCTACAAATGATGGTTGGTAAGAAATTGTCCACCAGTCTGTCTCTCACCATCATGGTTGGCCTACTATTTCATTGCCTTTACCACCAATGGTTAATCCCAATGTTCAAATGTATCATGTTGTTTCTCCATTTCAGTCTTCACACGCTAGTAAGAGATTAAAAATTGATATTCCCCAGCCTATGCAAGACAAAGGAAAAGTAGTTTCCTCCCCTTCTTCTGCCTCCACTAATTCCTCTGAATTTGTGTTTTTCCACCTTCATTTAAAGGATGATTGGTCCCATGTGATCAGCGAGATACAACCCCAATGGTCTAATCAACCAAGGGCTACTTTAGAAAAGTCTAAGGGAGACAATAGTGAAAAAAGGAAAATTGTCTCATGTTGACGGATGTTTATGACACACCATCAACTGGAAGGGAATAGTTTGGTCCGAGGCTGTCTAAATAACCCAAGCCATTTGGAATAACTACCCCTGAAGGGTTTAATGACTTCGATAGCCGATAAAGGGATCTAATCTAAACTACAAAAATAAAATAACTAACTATGCATTAACAAAGATCTACTATATGCATTCACTATTCTCACTTTTATATACAACATATACAAATAAGCATGTGAAAGATTTACGAGAAACCTTGTAAACTAAGGTTGTACAAGAGAACCAAATATTAGGAAAAATCAAATAGATCTAGAACACACTACTAATGTAATTTTAACCTTGAAACTAATAAAAATAAAAATAAAATGAATGTAAATAATAATGTTTTAACTTAAATAAACAAAGTATTTAACCTTAAATGTTAATTTACATTCACAAAATATAAATCAAAACAAATAGAAAATCATTAACCTATGACTGCAAGTATTTAAAGAGAACTTTTGGTTGTGCCTTCATGTATAACGTTGCTCCAACAACCTGTCTGTTGAGAGAAACATATAGCAAAAGGTTGTGTAATTATAAGATTGTGACAATGTCAAGATGAAAATCACTTTGACTGACAATTTAAATCTTATTTAAAATGCAGAAAGAACAACTTTCAAATCATGATTCTTATTGAAGATATAATAGACTAATTGAATTTAAGAAAAATCTCAATTGAACAATTATATCTTTGCAAATCCGCATTACATGAATAAACTCAATATAATATAATATTTGTATCAAAATGATACAATCACCAAGACCAATATAATTGGGATAATAGACTATTAAAGATTGACAAAATTAATACATAAATGATAGCAATTAACCATGTATTGATAAAACAAACTAAAGCTAATTTAAATCAATGCATAATCAATTACTCTAAGAATATGAACCATAATAAAAATATATTATAATGAAAACAAAATCATTTTACTCACAGGGCAAAAGCCATTAAGCAATCTGGAATTTCATATTCTTCTTCAAAAATACTGGTCCATTCTCCCAAAAATTCCAACCATCTGTTACTCCTTTTGAAAAGAAAAAGTTTAAAAAATAAATAATATACAAAAGAAAGAAAAAAAATCCTCCTCTGAATTTTTTCAATCCCCCCCTCTGTGGCTCTGAACTTTCTCATATATTTATGCAATGAATGAACAGTCTGGGCATCACTAACAATTTCCGCCACCAAAAATTTTCCTCGGAAAGAGACCAAAATATCTCTCAAATCACGTGTTTTTTTGGGAAAAATCTCTCAAGTAAGTTAAATGGGTCCATTCTGCATCTGGGTTTTCATTTGTTTCTTGAGATTCCTCACGGTTTGGCTACAATTAGTTCCGCAAAATCGTGTATCTGTTCTTAAACGCATTTTCAAATATTATATGTTGTTGCTCATAAATTATTTGCAGCAATCCAATGTTATTTTTTATCAATTACATTTAGATTAAAAAATCAAGCCATGATCAGATCCGTACCAAATATATGTTCATAGAAACCTGTGAAACAAAAATAAACGAATTTAATAACCTAAATATAAAAATTGTGAATAAAACAAAATCTAGAATAATAAAATTAAAATAAATTTAAACTAAAAGCTAACTAAAAGTTGTAAACAAATATTGGTTATATTTTCCTTTCAAATATGATCTTAAAATTCTAAAAGCTTCAATTTGATGGGGATGAGAAAAATATTAATTCTGGGTTTCCACAAAATCAAACAAATGATAGATAATTCTTTCTTTATTTTGAAATGAGATGCAAAATGACAAAAGAATTTAATTAATTTAACCCACCAAATGATTTTGTGAAAATGAGAAACCAACCAAGATATTATTTGATGAAGTATTGAGCCCATTATTCAAAATAGTCAAACTTGTTAATGAGCAAAAGACAAAAACATAATTATAATTTAAACGAAAGTAAACAATTGATAAAAATTAATGTTTTCATTTAAATTTTGATGTTCGTTTCTAAATTTTGACATATACTCTTATAATGAATCTCTCATACTATGGTGAATGTCTTAAATTTTTCTCAAAGCAAGCCAAGGTCTGGAACTATTTGAAAAGGTTAATTGTGGAGCTCATTGCAATTTCCAAGATTCAAAATAAAATTACAAAACTACCAACTTCTAGGAAAGGGCTTATAATATTTGAGACATTTGCATAACATACTATGCATTATCACAGATCTAAGTTTGTTTCTCCTTCATTCAAATTTGATCAAATGTAAACAAATGTCATAGGAAATATGTGTCACAATAAGCTTTCTTCCTGTAAAATCATTGCTATTAATCCATGTTTTCAAAAATCAAAGGACGAGATCAACTTGAAAAATGAATATGCAAGCATTGTGGAACAACCAGGAAACCAAATACTTAAACATCATAGATAAGCCAGAAAATCAAATCTTCACCTCATGAAAGAAAAATGAAGAATCGATAGTGAGAAGCATGAAGAATCAATCATTTAAAAAAGGAAACCATGAAATGATTTGCTTTAATTTAGGAAAGATAAACAAAAAAAACAAAAACAAATGAAAAGTGGGATTTTTCCAAGATTCTAATGGGGGCCCTTTAAATTTTGTAAAAATTTAGGTGGATTTGTTGGGGCCCAACAAATGGCGACTTACTAGATGAAGCAGTTATCTCTGAACTGGTAAGCTTTCATCTCAGGAAGAAAAGAATAAGACTTGAAGAATGATTTAAGCTCCCTGAAATAAATTCACTTTGAGACCATACAGTATTAGGATAAGCTCAATGTTATAACTAGAAAATAGAATTTTCTTTGCAGGGGATTATAACCCGAAAGAATGTCTTAATCAAAGAGTCACAATGTTTATGAAAAGAACTTCAATACCATTGACAGAGCCACAACTGCTAGGAGGCATCCATAGCCTTGACAGGAATGTCATTTAACCAACTCAAATTCTTTAATCACATCCAATAATTGTATCCACATGATGTATACTTCCATAAAAGTTAATTTAAAAGCATATACATCCTACCACTTGACCCGACATTGCTTCGTTTCCAGTAGGCTTGTTCAATACCCTGACGAAGTTTCCTTGGTATCATGTATACATTTACCCGCTGCTAGCGAGCCTGTTCATTACCCCGACGAGTTTACACACACTTCTCACACTTAAGTGCTTACAACCCTCTTATGCCACTTTTAAATAATAATACAATTAGATATTTATTGATTACAAAGAGAGTGGGGTGATACTGGAGGTTAATTGCAATACAGGTGAAAAGTTGATCATGGTATTTATTTTCTTTCAAAACTGGAAGTTTTATCATGGTTTAGATATTTTAGATTTCAATTAAGAAATCATCTAGAGAATGGGGAAGCACTTAAAAGTGATTCCTTAAGAATATGGACGGCCTAAAAAATTTAAAGATCATCGTAATTCTCAAAGATTTAAACCATATCTCCGATGTAATGCTCTGGCAAAGACAATTTGAGGACAAAATGAAAGTGACAATTGAGTTAAAAATCATTTGTCTGAGCTATATCTTAATATCAAGACCTCTTTGAACTATTTCAAATTGCTTGAAAAACACAATTCTTGAAATGAATGCTTCCTTTCGACAATTTCTCTTGGATCAACAATATAATGGTTCAAAAATACAGAAAAGAAGAAAAAGCAATAAAAGCAATAAAAGAAAGAAAAAAACACAAAACAAACCAAATCAGATTTTATTAATGGAATTCAAAATCAGAAGTGCATAAAAAAAACAAATTGGAAATAGAAAAATCACGCTTTCAGAAACAATTTTGGCCAAAGATAAACCTGAGCTTTGGGATCTACTAGCATCCCACTGTAAAATAAAGGAAGAACTAAATCATGTAAAGTATCATGTGTGAGCAAGTTCTTTTCTTAAGATAGTGATGCATGAGATGTTACTTTGACCAAACATTATTATTAAAAATAAAAGAGACTAAAAGAAAATAGAAAAATACTTATTAAGATGAGTGTAGTCCTACTCATGGCAACTTGGGTCAGGGTTGAATTCGGATGAATTGACAGTTCAAATTTGCTTATCTCTTTACTTTCCATTTTAAAATTTTCATGATGATAATCCATTTTTGAAAAGAAATATTCAATAAAAAAGTAGATAGAAAATGATTGAAGTGGACTTCCATGAAAACATTCATATTATGGTTTTCTTGGTGTACCCACTGGTGTTCATAACTGAATCATTACAAAAAGAAACAATGAAAAAGAAAACTAAAGGAAACCTACTCCTAAACCTATTCTAACTACTAAACAAATCGAAATACTAAATGAAGTCATGCTTCCAATGTAACCATCGGAGTAACTTCAATCCTACAATTAAAACAAAATCGAATATTAGTGACAAGAATGGTAGTATATCGAAATATGACAAAAATACATCATGCTTACCTTTATAATCATCATTTAGAAACAAAGAAAGAATGACCTTACCATTCCCTTGAACACTCTTTCTATATGAATCCTCCAGCCATTCTACAATCTTATTGTGATATGGGTCATAATGGCATGGAAGAATGTAAGTGAGTTCAAAAAACTTGTCAATATTATGGGGACTTGACATAACCATCGGCCAAGGCCAAAGTGCTCCATCCTCCTGAAAATTTTTCTTTCATTCCAGATTTTCTCCATCTGAAGGATATAAAAGGAGTGTGTCAAAGTTACCTACTTGATCTCTAAATAAGGTGAAGATAATCTTATCATTCCCTAGAAAATTTTCAAGATATGAACATTCCAACCTGTTGGCGATGGAAGTCACTCCTGGATTGCAGCAGGAGTAGAGCCCGACGCCCATCAGTTTTATGTCACGATTTAATTAAAAGGAGGTGGTCGAATGGAAAGAGACCCAGGAAAGCATCTTTGACTCAGGAACCAGGGTCTGGTATGTAGAAAGCAAGGGAGGTCTTGATCCAACTTCCGTCAATAGGTAGATTAAAGGGTGGTAGATGGAAGACTTGTGAGAAGGATGAACAAGAATACCTCAGGCAACAGGCCTTCGGAAGCTTGAGGATGAAAAACTCAAAAACCAGGATCCTCTTGGTCTAGAGTTTCAAGGAACTGAGGGGTGACTCGACTAGATCTTCCAATTCCAAGTTGTTCAGCGCTAAGAAAATCACAGGAACCGATTAGAAACAATGCAACTGTTACAGTGATCCAACCTACATCATCCTATAACAGCTACAGCTCGACTGGATCCTCCAATTCCGAGCTGTTCTAACACAGTAAACAAGGAGATGGAAAAGAAGCTGACATCCATAAAGTAAGAAATCTCAAATTCCTTGTACATTAACCAGAGCGACCAACGCTTCATCAAAACTTTACAATCGAGAGCCTTGCTCAACCATCGATGCTTGCAAAAATGGAGAGAACGCCTACATATACTCAAAACAAAACACAGCAGTGAAAACGAGACACTGCAATTAAAACATTGCTTCTGCATGTCTTCCGACAGTCTACGCATGCAGACTCTGGACGATCGTGCACCCAAGACAGATGCTATCAGATTTCAGACTATCCTGCTGCAGATGAATCGACCAGCTTGAGTCCTTTGCTGGACTTTCTTTTTATGGTGGAGATGATGCTCAACCACCAGCAACAAACACAATAACTATTTTCTTGGGACTAGGGACAACCTCGGTCAACTATGCCTTCTAGGACGTGGAGGTCTCCTAATGGTGCCACTTGGATCAGCTGGATGATCTCTCTTTCGATGTTGCTTCGCTGGACTGTTGCGAGGGACCTTGTGGACAAAGAGAGGGGAGATGGATAGATGTCGGAGGATGAGGAGGGGCTAAAGGGAACGAGCCTTGTTGCAC
>CBVK0100077221.1:1005-11179 GCA_900067695.1 Picea abies
CAGTTTGGGAGGAGTCCAAAGATTAATGCTTCTATAAAAATGTTGTTGATTTGCGTGCATGAGGGATACATGTGGTTCGAAAGGAAATTTTATATTGATACAGACCTGATTGTGCTCATTATCGACCTACCTTCATAGGGAAAGGACCCCTCTTTGTTGTTTTTCAACAGGAAGAATGAAAAAGATGTAGCTGAGAGCATGAAGGAGAAGGTCCATACATTATGTTGACAATGTGGTTTAGACATCACTAGCATAAGCGACCCGACAATAAGGTTTGCGACACAAGCCTTATCTTGTAAATTGTTAAGGAAGTGTAGGAAAGATCAAGTCCTAGCAGTAGTCATAGTGGTAGCTGAAAGGTCCATTGAGGGTGTCTAGATGAACTGGGCAACGTCGAGAGGAAACCGTTCATACCACCACGGGTGGTCAAGGTGTATAAGGTAGTGCCACGCTTTAAGGAAGGTCTCCACCATATGTATGTACAAGTGAAAAAGGGCCCGGATCAACAATGGATTCCCACACAATACATTTTAACAGAGGATGAGATGGGACATATTATGGGCGATTGGGATGATGAGTGGCATATTCCATGAACAGAAATAGGGCCATCAAAGAAACAAAACTTGAAAGTACAAGAGATAAATGATGATGAAGAAGAAGGAGATGCACACGAAAGAGGGAAGGGAACAGAGGAAACAACCCAGTAGATAACACCACACATAGATAGGAAGTGGAAAGAACCAGAGATAAGGAGATCTGTACCACAACAGACAAATCAGAAAGCCATCAAGGAAGTGTCCATCCAAGCTTTGACAAAGGAATATTTGGAAAATATAGGCGATCAAGTGAAATAAGTCATAGATGATGCATTTTAGTGTGTGAAACACCAACAGGAAGAAATGCACAAATGCATGCATGAGAAGATGGTTGAGCTACACCGACTGCTAGAAGTAGAAAACATAGCACCAAGGAAATTGACAAAGGAGGAACAAACAACAATCACTACAAAGAATGGGGAGGTAGGGCCAACAATCTCTCAATCGTTAGCAGTACAAGGAGAATGTATATTGATAAAGTTAGTGACATTAGCGGTATAATTCCCCACAAAAAAGATGCAGGAAAAGACAAGGGCATTAGGTCACATTGACTTAGTGTTATATCAATTTCCAATAGATGTATTGCAATAATTGCAAATGAATGTGACACAAGAGATGAACCCACACGCATAAAATAAATTTAGTGAGTTGGTTAAGGTTACGACAAAAAATGTTGCATTGGAGATGGAGAACAAAAACATCAAGTAGGAGCATGATGAGGTTGCACAGAAGGTTGAAAGGATGCAACAAGCATTCGAGAAGGTCTACCATGAGCTCCCAGAGGCTCATATAGAAAAGGAGGCCCCATTCAAAGAAAAAGTAATGAAGATAAGTGAAGCTATTCAAGGCTTCCATGCATGAATAGTTGACTTAGTAGCGAGCATGACACCAAGCACTCCACCTATAGAAACAGAGAAAATGGAACATACAGTGAGAACAATTGTGGAAGGCATAAAGACCCTAGATGCATAATGTGCTCAACTTTATGTAGAAACCATGGGCATTTGGATGCAACTAACTAAATATAAGGAGCAACATGAGATCAGCTAGAATATCCAGGCTGTGCAGGAAAAGGTGCAAAAGTTCAAAGCTGTAATGGGAACATTACCTCCACCAGAGGTGGTAATGGAAATGGATCAGAATAGGAAGCCGTATTCTGAAATGAATCAAATAAGGGTAGAGTAGCAGGCTCATGCACAAAAGTCGAAGTACTACAAGACGAATCATACAGAGTGACAATAGAATTTGCATCCACTCGTGGTATAATCAAATAGGCAGTTGAAGAAAGTGTCGAGAAGATGCAAGATCGACTTACTACTGAAACAATCGACATAGTTTTGTAGGAGACAGAGGTAAAGGTGCAGGCCACGACAACAAAAGAGACATTCAAGAAGATAATAAATGACTAATATAATAAGCTGGCCATTGTGGACGTAGCCCAAGTTGGGTGAACCACATTAATCCCTTGTGTCATGATGTGTTTTTTTGCATGTTATGATGTTTACTATTATTGTGAAATGATGATATATACTTAAGTATGTTGAATGTGTTATTCATATATGATGTTATAATGTCAAGCACTGAAGTAATTGGTGAATGAATGTATGTCATGTAAATCAATATCATGCACAGGGTATGTCACATGATAAGTAACTGATAATTAATGGAAATTGCACACATGAGTAAATGGTTAGTAAAAACATGTTGAATTCCTCACTTCCCCTCATCATTGTAGAACATTGGTTCATGCAGCCCCTCTAGATGCCTCGGGTGAGACTTCACTTTCTTGCAGGTGATGCCGAAAGGGATCATGTCTAAGGGTTTTGTTGTTATATCGATGATTAACCCCAGGTATATCCATTGCATGCCAACACCCAGATTAGTCAACAACCTTAATTCCTTCACTGCAATTTGAAAACCATTAGCGAAAATCATGTGCTGAAAAACTGCCAAAAATAGACGCAAAAAAGAACCCATTTTTTTTCCAGGAGCTACAGCCCCTGAACCCCCCTACAAGGAGGACCCCCCCTTTCTTCCATATTAGTGTACAGTACACGAGACTATTCTTGCAAAGAATATAACACATAGCCAACATATCCCCCCACTCTATCTCCCTCCATATGTTTCTCTCCCTCCTCCCTCTCTCTCTACCCCCTCCCATTATCTCTCTTTCTCTCTCCCCCTCTATCCTTGTGCCCCTCTCACCCTTCCTCCTTCTATACCACCCTCTATCTCTCTCTCTCTCACTCTCCCCCAATCCCTATATTTCCCTTTCTCTACCTTCCTCCCTCCATCTCTCTCTCTCTCTCTCATATAACCCTCTCTCCCAGACTCTCTATCCCCCTATCTCACTCTTTCTACCCCTCTAGAAATCTATCTCTATGTATCTCTCAAGAGAGGGTGAGGGTGAGAGAGAAAGAGAGAGAGAGGGAGATAGGAAAACACAAAGATAGAGGAAGGTTAATAAAGATAAAGAGAGAGAAAGAGAGAGAGAAGGAGATAGGAAAACACAAAGATAGAAAAAGATTAATAAAGATAAAGAAAGAGAAAGAGAGGAGGGATAGTGGAGGAGAGAAAGAGTGTGGGAAAGATGGAAAGGGTGAGAGAAGGAGAGGGGAAGAGAGAAAAAAAAGAAGATAAATGTTTCATAATTACTTAAAGTTTTTGCTTTGGATTACATAAAACTATTATGTTAAAATATTTCTTAAAAATAGATATAAACAACTTTGATACTGATTTTACTTGCTATAATATTAATTTATAAACAATGCTGAAATTTTATTAACTTAAACATATTAAAGAAACCCAATTAAATTACTTTGTATAATAAAAATATGAAAATAGCAGAATAAATCAATCTCATTCAGTTATGAGATACTTTCTTCGCAAACAAATTTCCTTGCAAATGCCACTGTTTGCTTCATGAAAGAAAAGATCATATATTTATGTAAAAAGCTTCACATGAAATCTGTCGAATCAGAATAGCATGGGTTTATGTAAAAAGCTTCACATGAAATCTGTCGAATCAGAATAGCATGGGTACAGAATCTGTAATAGTAACATGGTCGTTACGTAGAGGAGTGAGAGAGGAGCGTGATGTGGTTGTATACGAATGTGACAAACCAAAGCCAGAACTGGTGGACCTCGAGTTTTGGTTAAAATTACTCACAAAAACAGGCTTTGTGGGATTTGATAATATGGCAGAATCAGATGAAAGCATCGAAGTTACTGTAGACATCGGTGGACGAAGTGATGCGTCGGCTTGTGTACACAAAAGAGCAACCTGAATGCATCTCGAGGCTTGTTCCTCATCGCGTGTTTCAATTAATGTTACCGGATCAATCATCTGTACGATATTTCCCAGTTCGTATGATCTCCATGCCTGGATAATCACAACGCTTCGTTATTTTGATAAAACATAATATAATGAAAGAAACCCAGCGAAATTCCTTATTTCATACGATTTATATATATATAACTAAATGAAATAACAAAGAAGTTTCTTTAACCAAGAAGTTTTCTTATAACCTATATATATTGGAATAAGATTCTATAATCTCAACTATTGAAATTTATAATTCTATGTAACAATTTGTTATTAGATTTTGGCAAAAAAAAATTAGAAAAAAACCTAACACAAAAAAAACCAAAATAATAAAATTATGCTGAACTAAATAACATGCTCTTGTTCCTATTAACGCAATATTCCAGTTGAATTTCAATGGAGACAGTATCTCACCCATCCTAAAAGAATCTGCATTTCAGATGACAAATTATAGTCCGTGTTTTTTCTTCCTGTGACGATCTCCAAGAGAAGGACGCCAAAACTATAGACATCGGCTTTTACTGTTAATTGCCCCTGCAAAGCATATTCTGGTGCCATATAACCGCTGCATATCCAAATTTAAATGTCAAAATTATGTCATGAGGGAAATTTCAAAGAAATGAGTCATGATAAAGTGAGAGTTATTTATTTGCAAAGAAAACTGTAGTTTTACATCCTAGCAAAAAAATGTATGCGAAGATGTAACTCCCCAAAAACAAAGATGTACAATTACAATCTTCTAGTAAAACATGTGCGTCGACCCTATTGTTAATAAGTTTTGAAAGTTTCCGAAAGTGGTTTTGTGTTGAAATCTTACAAAGTTCCGGCAACTCTTGTGCTGACGTAACTCTCATCTTCAGGGAAAAGTTTTGCTAAGCCAAAGTCTGCTATCTTTGGATTCAGTTTATCGTCCAACAAAATATTGCTTGCTTTAATATCTCGATGTATAATCCTCGGTTGAGAATCCTGGTGAAGATAAAGAAGTCCACGAGCTATTCCCAGTATGATGTTGTAACGCATCTGCCAATCAAGCTGTTTGCGTTTGATTGGATCTGTATCCATGCATATACTAATTAATTATCCTGACTGAAATAAGCTTGTTGAAACATTAATACATTTTATATTTAGATATATGATAAAGTGGAAGTGACTCACCGAAGAGGATTTTATCGAGGCTGTTATTCGGTAGATACTCATAGACAAGCAACTTTTCTGATCCATCTGCACAACAGCCCAAGAGCTTCACAAGATTAGCAACTTTTCTGATCCATCTGCACAACAGCCCAAGAGCTTCACAAGATTACGATGCTGAATCTTGGCGAGAAGCTTGACTTCATTCAGAAATTCATTCTTTCCTTGCACAGAATTTAAAGACAGCTTCTTCACGGCTATTTTTTTTCCATCCTGAGTAGTTCCCTGAGAGAATCATGGAAAAGATCGGTTAGAAGATTTTGGGGAGTAGTTAAAAAATTGTCTTTCTCCTATATTATTTATTTTCAAGTTAATAATTTACACCCAACGGTCAAGGGTGCGGCTAGAGCAGCCCACCGATTATTCTAATTTAAGTTTCTAAAAACTGGTAGAAGCTTTTTAGCCTATATTACCTTGTATACAGTTCCAAATCCTCCCTGTCCCAGCTTGTTATCATCATGAAAATTTTCCGTAGCCGTTACCAATGTTTCCATCTTAAACGTCACTATTTGCCAATCCTCCATGATTAGTGTGTCTTCCTCGACTTGCTGATGAACTGTACAATCAAAATACACAAAAACATCAGAAAAACTGAATGATGTGTAAATTGGCGCTTCCAATCATTTGCTAGGTCTCTCGGATAATATCTTTGAAAATGTGTCTTCAACAAAAGTCTAACAAAGCAGACTTGGATGATGATTGTAATATATTGTAACTGTGATGATTCATCAAATCATATCTTCATACACAGATAAGCCAGATGGCCATAAGGGCTGGGGTGATCCATTCCACAGGGCCATAAGGGTTGGGGTGATCCATATGTGTGTGCCGATGTAACAGTGTATTAAATCTACAAGATCTACTGAATATGGGATATCACATACCCATCTAAACCGGAGTCTCATAATATGAGCCTCTAGATTTAGGCTGGATGTCCATATGATCAGAACCCTGTTTTTTTGAGTGATTCTTTGTTGGATATTCAGAATAAGAGAAAGAAAAATTGATATTTTTAGCTTCAGGAGTATTTAAAGGTAGTTAATCTATTTATGGATTTAAAATAATAGTTTCAACGAATCTAACATTGCAATTTCTGTAAAAATTACTTTCTCAAATTCCAAAAATTTTATTATAATATTCTATTATCTCTGAAAAATAATGCAGGAATACCAGGTATGTAGTACCTTCGTCCCCCCTTCGAAATATGGCAGACTTCAATCTTCTCCGTGTTGTAAACAAGCATACCAATAGCACCAGAAGCAAGCCGCCTACAACAACACCTAAAATTGTGGGTTTTTTGTTTGAATGCGTACTCTTACTCGATGGTGTGACCACTGGCGTATTATCTGGCGCTCCCGAGGGTGGTGATGGTGGCGTATTATCTGGCGCTTCCGAGGGTGGTGGTGGAAGAGCAGGCGAATTAAAGAAACTATATATTTCATAATGAACTATGCAACTTCCGAACAAACCCTCAACTCCTGGACTTCCATAAGAATATTTGAAAATATAAGTGGTTGTTTGTGACAGACATGATGTGCAGTTCTCAGCAGATATATCTCCTGTGCACTGGACCAGAGCGTAAATCTTTGGAGAGGACTCCGCAGTTGTTCCGGAAGCATATAATTTAGATGTAGATACTGCTTCAGTTGACAAATTGCCCAATAGGTCCCCAAGAGTCGCGTTAAAGACATCAGGGCTGGAGACATTGTTTACATTGAAAATAGACATTCCATAATTTATATCCAGCTGTCCGAAGAAGTTATAGTTGTCATAATGCAAGTAGCACAAATCCAACCAAATTCTACCGCCAACGGCATTCCCACAACTTTGACTTGCTTGAATGGTAGCCGTCGCGTTTACAGAACAGCTCTGGCATTGTTCAACGGTTGTGTCTCCTCTGCATTGGAGGAGGCCATATACTCTGTCCGGACTTTGGCCAGACACAGAAGTGTTAAACCTAGTTTGGGGTGCGTCTCCAACAAGGCTACTAAAGACTCTAAATTGGGATGTGGCATACGGACTGCCTTGTGTAAAGTTAGCAGAGTGGTCACAAAACACCTGTGCGTTGCCAATATCTGCAGGAAGAGTAATGATGAAGAGAAGAACAATTCTGTAGAATTTGATATTCATGAGAGGGCATGAATCCCTTTCATGGAACTTGATATTCATAAAGACTCTAGTACCCATCGTACAATGGAGAGCCTGCCCTGCATGCACATACCAATAATGCTTCCGAAATTCTATCCTAATGTGTGTATATATATATATATAAATCAACCGACCACACGGAACTGCAGAAGCAAAGAAGAACCCGTCAATGGTGTAGCTTAAACGTGTAATAATCTTCACACGGAACTGCAGAAGCAAAGAAGAACCCGTCAATGGAGTAGCTTAAACGTGTAATGATCTTCTTTCTTTTACTGGAATTTAATCAGTCAATTTTTTGGTTAATCCCATAGTTTAGTTGATTTTTTAATATTTGGATCAAATTAAAACGGAGCAAAATATGTAAAAGACAAAGTTGTGTGCCCCATTTAAATCATACAAAATCCAGACTTTCCCTGAAATTTCGATCAGATCAAGATATTCGCCGATCAATGACCAAAGTCAACTCATGAACCAGTCATCCCACGGTCAAAATCAAAAGGCTTCGCAATAACCACTGGCCGAGCTATCCAATCAACCATACATTTCCCTGCCCTTCCGACTTCTACTTACCTGGACGGCTTTGATTAATTCGTTGAGGATTTTGATTCATTTATAAAGTCGACCTATCGCGTGGAAACTACCGCATCAATACCTATCATGGATGATGGTATTATTAATTGATTTAGTTTGATTAAGTCGACCTACCGCACAACCCCTTTCGTAAGGTGGTTCAGAGACGCCGATCGGCCATTCGTTTGGAAAGGTAGTTGATAGACTTGAATTAATTTCTATCAATCATTTTACTAATGTGGTTGTGTTAATTTTTAATGATCTCCTTGTTCTTCCAACCAATCTTTAGTGCTTGCACTAGTGCTAAATCGGATCAAATATGTTTAACAAAATATTTTACATATTCATGTCAAACTTGCTTGACCTAGATAGGTAAAATATCACTGATTTTAAGGTATTATATGTTATGGTTTAAATTAGTTTAATTTTAAATAAAATTCATTTTTTAAAAAACTTGAATTGGAATTTAATATTAATGTATTATTTGGTAAAGTCTATAAAGATATATATACCCTACTCCTTTTGGATTTGAACCTATGACTTTTTAAGAGAAAACACATGTTCTTAACCATTAGACCCACTCAAACTATATAAAATATATAATAATACATATATCTATTTTTTTCATAAAACACATCATTCTCCAACTTATTAAGAACTCAATAATAATAACATTCACACCATCAACCCTTTTTTTTTCATAAGAGCTCATTAATAATATAACAAAATAATTATAAATTGTGTTAATTTTATTTCACAGAGTATGCTTGAAATTGTTTTAAAAACAAACCATAATTCAATTTAGCAATTACTTTTTCAAAAAGCCAATAAACAGAACTGATTCACTATTTCGAATCCTAGATTTAGAGACTTAAGGACGTTTTCAACGCGCTCGTATTTGCAAAAAATTCTGAAACTCTTTTGAAAGCCTAATAATAAAAAAATTTGCAAACGTAATAATCATAAAAAATTTTAAACCTAATAACGCCCTAACAAAATGCATAAATTTGTGCAAACCTAATGTTGAAACCGTAAATTTTGTTAGCAACATGTCGCCCTCCATCTGGATGCCCATCGTGCTGCAATACCCTCCAATATCCTTTGGTTCACTGTGTCTAATTCCAGATTTAGATACTCAAGGGAAGAGACAAATGTTTTCACTACAAGTGGTATTTATAGATTTAAAATATGAGATATAATGTTTTCGCTGCAAGTGGTATTTATAGATTTAGTCAAGCTCTTCCACGATGCAGTGAGGTATTATGTATATTGATTAATGAAACATCAATCAATCGACAATATTAAAAGTAGAACGAGTGTTCGCCAGGGTCAAAATTGAATCCGTTACAAGAAGTTAAGAGCATCCTATCATGTGTATGATTAAAAAAAGGTGTTATTTAACTGTTTTATGAAATGGTTTTTTTTGTTGGAATTTGAAGACATAAATCTATACGAAATCATTATTTTTTGTTATTTAAAATTTATTTTTAAATGTATAAATGAATTCAGTATGCCCAAAAACTTCTAGAAAGTTTGGATTATACAAAAATAATCACTCAAATCTGAGAATCTGACAATTTCTCACAGGATTTAGAGCAAATGTTCCCGGAAAATATCACCAAAAAAACTTCATTTTGTAAAAAGTTTAAACTAAAACTTAAAATAATACATGTTTAAAAAAATTGTTTATTTTAGATTTTTCTATTTTTTTTGGAAAGTGCTAAATAAAATTTAAAATTCTCAGGTGGAAGTTTAAAATATCCATTGTTATAATTTGATCCCGAATTATTCTCCGCACATAAACACAATAATTATTGAATGCTAGCAAGTGTAGCAGGCGTTGCACCATTGATTATGTTGTATGGTAGGTTGCACCATTGATTATGCTCTAAGTATGGTAGGTGTTGGGAGGGAGACGGGAAAGTGGAAAAAGGAAAGCGGGTCGTGGCCTTATTTTGGTTGATCCCCAAACCTTCACCTTAAAATCTCTACAATACAATGATGGAGTATGGTATGTGTTGGTGATAAAATGAAAAGCAGAGAATACAGAGAAAGAGCAAAGCATAAATAGTATTCAGTATATTAGGTATATGAAGAAAAGAGTACAATTAGAAAAGGAAAAATAGCTGAGCTAAATAGGCTCAAGCAAATCAAGAACATCAAGAAATGATAGTACAGTTGGCCAGGACAACTGGCAGTGTACAGTCAGGCATTGATGATGCCCAAGTGTTGTCTCTAAAAATCAAAAATGGATTTTCCCAGTGGCTTTGTGAAGATACCTGCGAGCTGATCTCGAGAGCCACAGAATTGAAGTGCAATATCACCATTATTGACTAGCTCGTGG
>CBVK0100077222.1:0-29626 GCA_900067695.1 Picea abies
AAGTTTCCCATTCCTGTCATTGATGATCTCTTGGATGAGTTGAGTGGTGCTCAGTATTTCACTAAACTTGATATGCATTTTGGCTACCACGAGATACATATGCAAGATGCTAACATTCCCAAGACTACCTTTCAAACTCATGAGGGTCTCTATGAGTTATTGGTCATGCCCTTTAGCCTATGTAATTCCCCCTCCACCTTCTAAAGCCTCATGGATCATGTCTTCTGTCATTTTGTCTTAGTTTTCTTTGATGATATTCTCATCTATAGTAAAAATTGGCAATCCCATATTTCCAATGTGGATCAATTTCTTCATCTACTCTCTCAGCATAAACTTTTCATCAAATAATCTAAATGTTCCTTTGGCTCCTTGGAAGTCGAGTACTTGGGTCATATTTTTGGCAAGGCTAGTGTCCAGGTAGATCCTAAGAAGATTGAATCAATGCAGGATTGGCCTCGCCCCAAGACTATCAAAATATTGCGTAGCTTTTTGGGTTTAACAAGCTATTATTGATTTTTTTTTCAGAATTATGGAAATATTGTGGCACCTCTCACTACTCTACTTTAAAAGAACTATTTCACTTGGACTCTCGTAGCACATCTGGCCTTTTAAGCATTGAAGGCGACTATGTGCACTACTCTAGTCTCGGCCCTTCCTGATTTCACAAAGACCTTTGTCCTGGAATGTGATGCCTCCTGGAGAGGAATTGGAGAAATCCTTATGTAAGAGGGAAGACCTTTGACCTTTACCAACAAACAATTGTCAAAACGGCATTTGGGCCAATCAATCTATGAAAAGGAAAAGTTATGCATGCAGTAGATATTTGGTTCCCTTATCTCTTGGGGAAATGCTTCCAAATTAAGACAGATCATCAAAGCCTCGAGTATTTTATGGAGAAACGACCTTCCTCTCCAGGGAAAAAAAAATGGGTAACTAAGCTCTTTGGATATGCTTATGAGATCATTTACAAGAAATGTAAAGAAAATGTGGTTGCTTATGCTCTTTCTTGAAAAATATGAAGATGAAGGTTCCATGTTCTCCCTATCCTTCATTATACCAAATTGGCTCCAAAATCTTCACCAGGAATGGCTACAAGATCCTAAAATTTCTCATCTAATCCAACAATTGCAAGACAATTCTTTAGTTTCCCTAGGGTACTCTTCACACAATTATGAGCTTCGCTACAAAGGACGTTTTCATTTAAGTAAACAGTCATAACTTAAATCCACAGTGCTTTCTGAGCTTCATTCTACTCCCACGGCTGTGCACTCAGGGTTTACCAAAACCTATGACAGGGTCAAACGTTCTTTTTTCTAGCATGGTATGAAAAAGGACATTCATACTTTTGTGGCGGAATGTGATGTTTTTCAACGTAACAAGGGAGAAACAATCAAATCCCATAGCACACTCCAACCACCTTTGATTCCACCCGCTATTTGGAGGGACATATCTATGGATTTCAATGTGGGATTACCTAAATCAAGCAAGAAGTCAGTCATCATGGTGGTAGTTGATCGTATTTACAGGTATGCTCATTTATGTACTCTTGAACATCCATTTACTGCATCCACTGTGGCTCAACTTTTCATGGATCATATCTTCAAGCTTCATGGCATGCCTCATTCGACTATTGTTTTTGATCGAGACCCCACTTTCACCAACAATGTTTGGCAGGAACTGTTCAGGCTATAGGGAACCCAATTGCATCTCAGCACCACCTATCATCCCAACACTGATGGTCAAACTAAAGTTGTCAACAAGTATTTGGAGACTTATTTGAGGTGTTTTTCCTTTGAAAGGAAAACTCAATGGGCTCAATAGTTACCATTAGTTGAATGGTGGTACAACACTTCTTACCATACAACTACTCGCATGACTCCTTTTGAACCAGTATATGGAAAAAATCCACCTTCCGTTCTCTCCTACATGTTGTTACACATCATTTTGGTCACCCCAATGATCAACTAACGACATGTGCATAACTCACTTCCATCTTCCCTAAAGACATTAAAAGAGACTTTCTCCATGAGAAAAGTGGTTTTCCTTTTCTTCCTTAAAAATTATGACAAAGGAGATTGTCACACCCTGCTCTATACTTGGGGTGTGATGATTCTTGATCATTTCACTCTACACCAAATCTAGACCATGATGCCGTCACAGGATTTTTGTGCATAGGGTATGACAATTCTTAAACAAGGGAAAAGTCAAAATTCATGAATGTTCTATAAGGGAATCTTCTAGAGGATAGGGTGGCCTTCGATCGGTTTGGATCTTACTCGCTTCTCTGATTTAGTGGGAACATCCTAATATACTCATCCATCTCTCTTGCACCCTATATAAATAGGGATATCTTATGGAAAAGGATAAGGTTTGCAAAGGCTTGCATATGCATGAAGAGTTCTGCTACAGATTATACTTGAGATAACTTTGCTTTAGATCTCTAAGTCATATTGTGGATATTCTTCATCAAAGGCATTGGAGAAAAGGTGTGTGTGTTGGAGCAAAGAGCCATTGGAAGGGACCTTGCAACATCAAGGCATGGGTTGTATTCTCGACTTCCATTTTAATATAATGTAGCAATACATTTCTTCCCTATAAAAGTGTCTTGACTCTTGTTGTTTAACTCCTTGATATTATACATAGAATTCATTGGGATATATATATCATTTTTCTCTCTCTTTTTTGGTTTGTGTTTCTTAAACAGGTTCACCATCCCGCAAATCCAAATATGGCGCAACAAGGACGACACTAGAAAGGATCAAGTGTCATTTAAAAGGTATGTCACTTGTACCTCTCCAAACTAGTTTATATGGCAATGAAGTCTAAGGTGAAGTTTGTATTCTATCTTGTTTTGTTCTAGATTCCTGTGGAAGTTAGGGATATTAGTTTGTGTATGCACTTACCAATTTGTCCGATAAAAAAATCGGCGACTCCACTGGGGAAAAAACCTATTTTGGTTTTTTCCTTCTTATTTTCTTTTAGCCTACTTTCTTTTGATCAATTTCATTCTCTAACTCTATGGTCGATCCATCTTGACTCCCTAGTCTTGAAGATTCATTGAGAAATTTTGTCATTCTTCCCAATTTTCTTTATATTAAGAGATCATCGCACTGTGTCCTATTTACAGCCTACGACTATTCTTTGTCATCACACTCTACTTGTGCAAACCATGGAGATGATGTCACATTGTACCTTGTTGACAGCCTACGACAATCCTAGATCGTCGTACTGTACCCTTATGCAGCCTGCGATGAGTCATGTAGGAATTGTTGAGTGACAGTTAATTTTCTTTCCTTTTCCCATATTTGTCTTTACTTCCTGGTATGAACTTTTAGCATTGGTTAATGATCGGTTTACATCTTTTAATCCTGGATTTGATTGATATTCAAGGATTTTGAGTCTTCTTCATGAGCTTTGCAAGTTTTTTTTTTGACTTCTTATTGCAAGGGTATAATCTCAAGTCTTTCTTCATGGGTGCTTGTTTGATAAGTAGTCCTTAATTTCTTTTGAGTTTTGGATTTATTTTAAGTTTTGGATTGTTTTGATTGAAGAAACATTTTTTGTTTGCATTTGACAAAAGGTTTTCTTATCTTTTCATTTTTTGCTTGCATTGTGAGTTTGATTTAGGAATTAGTGTTGATAACGCATTAGTCTTATTAGACCATTCTTTCTTTTTTCATTATTTCTCTATTTGGATTTGAAAAGGAAAGGAATAAAGTTTATTCTTTTTAGTGATCTTTGTAAAAAAAAAATTGCATTCAAATATTTGTCGAAAGGAGAAAATTAAAAAAGTTAGTCGTTTTGATTGTTTGGAATTCATATCATTCAAAGATTGAGAAATTGTTCTTTATATTTTTTGTATTTTGGAAAGAGAAACCTTCTCCCTACTGTAATTAGAGTTCATCGAATGAAACGATTGCATTTCATCTCTTCTTACATCTTATTGGGTCAAGGTCAAATACATCATCAGTTCCACTTTCATTTCCTTGTTGAGTAAACAACAACCTTTAAAATATAACGTAATTTTAAAATCTATTAGCAACTTTTATTTTCTAGAACTTTTATACACCAACATTAGCTAGGATAGCGCTTTGGAATAGGTTGTAAGGCACACTCTCCAAAGCATCAAAACACACAATAGTATCTTGTGATAGGGAGAGTTCAAATACATTTGCCACATTTTTTCCTCGGAATCCCTTCTAACACAAGGGTCAATCATGAGGTCACATTAGGGCTGACAGAGTTACTCACCCTACTTTGTTGGCCTTAGTGTAGAGATTGCGCATATTATTGGGGGTCACTTGGGAAGAAAATCATGTGGATACCTTCTTGAGTTGATTTCGAGCTTCGATACCCTTCCCTTGCCCATGGATCGGACTGTCGACTACTTCCCTGGGCATCATTGTCATTATTAGTAACCTTAGTGGCCCATCTCTTTATATTCTTTACACGAGGTGGTTGTGGAGGGGCAAGTCTTCACAGTACTTGAAATCAATGTTGGCCAAACTCACTCGGGCTCCTTGGAGGGTATACCCACAATTATGTGTGGGATATTGCACCAGGGTGTAAGTCCATTAAGAAGGTTGTGAACATAACTTTTACACCCGCTTTATCCCATCCCATTCTTGTCTTGATTTCGCGACGTTGGATTTCATCACCAACTAGTGACTTCGAAATAAGAAGTTTTGTTTGTGTGTTTGATATATAGATTTTATTAGTGAGTGATGTTTGTTTCTCTAGTTGGCCATAGATTTATTTCATTCTTTATTTGATGCAGCCAACATAGGCCCTCTTTGTTCACATAGGATGCAAGGGTTACCTCCGAAAGATCCGAAAGAATATACTCCTTTGCTTCCTAACTCACCAGAGGGTTCTCCTGAAGGATCAGTCAATAACGACATAGCCTCTGATATTGGAAGTTATACTCCATTGGAGGAATCAATACTTCATGTAAATCAGTTATTGAGTGTTGTACAAGATCCACTTTTGATCTGAATAAATTAATCGGGAGATGTTGTTGTTGAAGATTATACTAGAATACCTAATGGACCTCACACAAAGTCTAGTGTAGACAATCCACTCTTTCAGAGTGAGTCGTTTAGAATTACAGTTCATATTGTTGGAACTTTTAATCCCATCTCTTCTGCCCCTGTTTGTTCTCTTTGGAGGACCTCTTTGGAACAATATATTTTTGAAAAAATAGGAATGAGTCATCTACACCAGAGGACCTCTAATCAACCTATGGCATCACATACGCATGTGAATTACACTGCTTACACAATACCTTTAGATCATTTTACTAGAACGACCAATAATGTTGTCACGGTCTCAGACCAATTGTTTGTTGGTTCTCATACAATTCTTCCTCTCCAACTTGCCATCTCAACCATGGTCCCACAAGTTACGCATGTTTCTGTCAAAAGTAAGGTAATCATTCAATCCCCTATTGGAACTCCACTTCCTCTTAGATCAAATCCATCACTTCTTCCTGGGTATAACTCTTTGAATAATTTTATTGCTAATCCTGCCCAGAATCCATCTGGAGGGCCTAATCTTTTTGTTCCTCCTGGGTATAATGTTGCTAGTATTTTTTTTCCTACACCTACCTAGGTTCTCTATGGAGGTCCTAGCATTCCTCCTCCACCTTCACCTAGATGATCTAATCGTCCTGGCCCTAGTAGCTCCAATCAAATTGGAGGCACAAGTCATTCTATCGTTTATGGTTTTCAAGTTCCTGTTGGAGGTCAACCTCAAGTTGGGGGGCTATCTCAAGTTGGGTGTCAACCTCAAGTTGGGGGGAAACCTCAAGCTGGGGATCATAACCTAGTGTACAGGAGGTATACCCCTAGATTACAATCTCAACCTTGTAATTTTCCTTTCCAAGGCAATCAACAAAAACTTGTGGGTAAAAATCCTCAAGTTAATTCTTTTGTACTCCCTAATTCTAGAAAACCATATCTAGGTTCTATGAATCCTACATGGGGTCAAGATTTTCATTCTAATGATCCTCTTCAAGAAATCATACCTAATCAACCAAATCATGTTGGATATTCGACTCAAAACCCTCCACCATTGAATTTGACAAGACTCTCTAACTATCTACAGAATGCTTATGGTCCTACTAGTATACCTAAGGGATTACCTCCTCAAAATTACCAGTTTCCTCAAGTGAATAGACAGTTGTTGTTTCTTGCTACTTTGCATTTACCAGATTTATATAGGATTTAGAATGATCCTATATTGCATTCTCCTTATTGTTCGATTATACCTTCCAAGTTACCATCAGACATTCCTAAGTTTGACAGTCGATCAGGAGAAGACCCAAATAATCACGTCATGACATTCCATCTTTGGTGTTCATCCAAATCCTTGATGGACAACTCCATAAGATTATGTCTTTTCAAACGAACTCTTACGAGTTCGGTAGCCAAATGGTATATAGAATTTCCACGAGGATTCTTCAATGACTTCAAAACCTTAGTTATGGATTTCTTAAACACATTACCAGTTACCAATACGATACGAGACATGAACTGAAATTTTTGAGTTCATCTAAACAATCCTCATCTACTCACATTTTCGATCATATCCATGAGTGGAGGAGGAGAAGATGCTTAATCAAAGTTCCCCTTCTTGATCATCTATAGGTCAAGTGGTTTACCAAGTCACTCATTGGTCCTATAGCCCGAGATGTCTCCATGAGTGGTGTCGTCACTGAAGAGAAGGTGATTAGTCATGCTCAATACTTGGATCTCATTTATTCACAAATGGGAACACTATATTATTTGGTCCTTGATGCTCCTCACCCATATACAAATCCAACCCCAACACCTCAAGTATATTCTCATGTTGTTGATGGCATGATTGGCACTTTTCACACTGAGACTCAGTCTAAACAAGCCAATCATTCCAATCCCAATTCTACTACTGCTAATGTACAAAACAATCCTCCTCCGACTCCTTCTCCCGATAAATCCTCTAAGGTTAATTTGGTTCAATCTAAACCTACTAGTAAAAATCAAAATAAGAAGAAATGGAAGGGTAAGAATAAAGAGGACAAAAATAATAATCAACAATCTGATAAGCCCAAGACTCAGCCCAATGATGAAAAAGATAAGGGTAAATCTCGTTATCCTTTCCTTATCTGTGGTGAGGATCATTATACGAAATATTTTCGACAACGTGTTGAGGTTACTAAGTTTCTGCAAGGGACCGAGACACCTCATACACCCATCGTTTTGTCACAATCATTTCCTTCTCAGCAGCAGGCCCAATTGTGTAACATCTCTCTCTTGTGCACACTGAGCAAAATTATTCCTTAAGGACACTTGTGTGCAAGTGATCTGGGTCATTATACTATTGGTTGTTTTTTATTATGATTATGAGACATTGTGAATTTGATGATATGATTATTTATTTTTATTTACATAGATAGGTGCTATTGACTGGGTTCTCCTGAGTGTGCAGGACTCTGGATGTTGAGGATGCCAAGGCATCGATGAAACCCCTTGGACTCCAAATCGAGTCAAGGAGTGGATTTTTAGGGTTTGAATGTTGTTGATGTGACATATGTGCATATGATTAAATATTATGAGGTTCATTGTTATTGCTGACATGATTCATTGATGGATGTAGGATCACGATAGCTTGCCTAACAGACTCACATTTGGAGTAAAGGTGTCATGCATGACAACTAGAGACATTGAGGGAGAGGCATGGTAGCATCCCTGCCACAGCCTACTAGTACTCCCATCGTGGCTCGAACTGTAGGTTAACGATTACCTAGTTTGAGAAGAACCACAATGTCGTGAGGGCAGACTGTGACAGTCGCTCACAATGATTATAAAGGGTTCACAATAAGGCAGGGTCCTTATTCCTTAGAGGCCCTTAGTCTCCCAAAATATCACCTAACAGAGTATTGACTCCAGGGGTTTGACATCTACCAAATTCAGTCAAGAGGTGAGTGGCACCCTTAACCTTAAAAAAAAAAAAAAAAAAAAAAACTAATTAAACATATAACATGAAGGGGGTAAAGAAAATTCAAGCATTAATAATTAAACTGGAAATTTTAATAAAGGTTTAATTAATAAAAGGGGAATTTGTTGTTTTTGTCTAAACCTGCTAATTCTGAACTTAGTTATAAAAAGGGGAAACTTTAAGAAAAATGGAAACTCAAAGAAAAGGGGGAAACCTAAGGAAAAGGGGAATGTCTAACTTAGTAAGGAATCTAACATTTGGAACTTTCTATTTATGAACTAAACTAGGAGTTAAGTAAGTTATAAGTCATTTAAGAATTGTAAGGTAATAATGGGACACCGAGGAGCATTTTTAGGAACGCTTTTGAGTGGGTGAGGTAAATAGGAATATTTAATTAATTAATAAATTGATCTTCTGGTGCAACTAGGGTATTGGGTGACATGTGTATGGGGGAGGTTTTTCCTAATTAAATAAATGAAAAAGGAATCTAATGAGGGTTTGGGAAACTAATGACTAAGAAACTCTATAAGAAGGATGGTGGAAAGGGAGTATGGATCACATCTAGCTTGCATAACGTTACACTGCTGAAATTTCATCTTGACTAAACTTTCTCTTGTGAGAGTTGGGATACCCAGCTCGGGTAACGAGTGGTAGCTCGACCTTGAGAGGTGAGCTAGGAGCTAGTATTCTCTGGTATTGTGTGTATGGCCCCTTTGTGGATCGGGGGGCTCAGGGGGAAGAAGAGTACCCCTAGCATTGGCTGGGAAGTACCAGTGAGGTCACATCAATTGGCAAGCAAGAATTGGACAAAGCGCACGCGGGACAATGACTTGGGAGATTTCACATTTGGCTACAGTACGCATGTGTATATTTGTATTGAATGGTAGTTATATTCCCTTTATATGCATATCTCTAACATTGAAAGCACACGTGCATCACTGTGTTAAAAAATTAGTTAATTTTCTATCCTAGCAATTTACGCTTGTGAAATTTGGTTGAAGGGTAGTTAAATTATGTTTGTGCACCTTATATTAAGGTACTTCTATTTTGTTAAAGTTTATTTTTTATTTAGCGTAACACTATCCAGAGATTTCATTTTTCTTTCAGCAAATTTGTCTTGAAGAGCCCAGCGTTTTATGATCAGAGAATTCAAAGTTATCCTAGCCCTACGCTCACTGTACTTTTGATTGATTTCCAATGGTGAACCCAAATTATGAATGTAAATGACTTCTCTGCATTTTTTTTTATTGTTTTAATACAAGGAAAAATTTTGTTTTTATTAGTCTATGCCTAAGCAATCGACCAGAAGCTGAATCGACTTTCTTTCACTTTAGTGTTAAAGATTTAGATTCAAAAGCCCTGCTTTCCTATGCATGGATAATAACTGTAGGACCATTTATCTGTCTAGCAAGGAATTCTCTCTTGGGCATTTATTCCCTCCTTATCCTCTGCGATTATTGTGTTTTTACTCTCTACAATTTCATTTTTAAATTGCCCTACAATTCATTTGCTTGTACAGCGAAAATTCCTCTTCATTTATCTCTACACCTCTTGAATTTTTGCGTTGTTTTTCTTGTAAATTTAAGAACTTGGGACACCCTTCCCTTACCCTCATGCCTCCTACAGTTTCCTTTAGACGATTGTGCGGAGTCTTCGTCTCTTTCTTGTATTTACATTGAAAGATGAAAATATGAATTTTTTGCGTGTTGAGGATGGATTGCGTGAAGTCTTCATCTTTTTCTTTTTATTTACATGGAAGATTGAGTTTCCTCTTCGTATTGAGTTTAGGTGGCATAGAGATTTCATCTTTTTATTGTTCAAAGAAAGATAAAAATTAAGGATTGAGATGGCCTTGTGTTGAGAATGGTCGTCTAGCATTGTTTTATTTAAAAAAAAAAAAAAAAAAAAAAAAAAAAAAATCCATGAACTTAATCGTGTTTTCCCTGGAGATTTTCTTGGCAATTTACATAGCATTTTACACAATGATTTTCTGGGCAATTTACACAGTATTTACACAGTGATTACACAGTATTTACATAGCATTTTACACAATGATCTTCTCAGTGATTTACACAGTATTTACACAACATTTTACACAATGATCTTTTCAGCAATTTACCTAGTATTTACACAGCAATTTCACAGTATTTACACAACGTTTTACACCATGATATTCTCAGCGATTTACATAGTATTTACACAATGATTTACGCAATATTTACACAGATTTTACACATTGGTTTTATCAGTGATTTACAAAGTATTTACATAGCATTTTACACAACATTTACACAGCATTGTCTTGGCAATTTACCTAGAGAAATTCTTGGCGATTTTCCCAGTGAAGGTAGCGCCCCAAATATTTTCTTGGCGACTTACACAACATTGGTTTTACTGTTCAATCAGAAATTAAATAGAATGATCCCCGTGTGCACCGCAATGTTTTGATGTTAAATTTAGAAATTGATTTACTGATAAAAAATTAAGTTATATTTAACAGAAATTAAATTAGAATGATCCACGTATACACAGTTTTGTTTTAATGTAAAATAGAAATTATTTACCAGTGTTGTTCAATGATTTATCCTCTTCTGTTGCAGCATAATTTCCTTTAGATTCTGAGCATTTCTTTGTCCACTCATATGTCCCTTTTTATTTTACCACAGACAACTATGTTGTCCCTCATTAATTTTGTTGATTTCTGGTGTTAAATGTCCCAACTTAAAACGTCTGGACCATTCCCTTTTATACTCATAACCCTTGTGCCTCCTCCCTCCGCAGTGATCGTGCACCTTTATATTGGGGTCTTGTTATGTGCTCATCTCTAAAACCTTGGACCTTTTCCCAACCCAATTAATGCACTCTATTCTTTAATAGGGTAATTAATATATTGTTAACATTTGTTGTAGAGTCAATCTTTACGAAGAGTATTAGGATAGAAGAAGTAGCCTAGTTGTTTATGTAACTAACTCGTCTTGTTAAGGTTCACTAAATAAAGTCATTAGTGGTTATGTTTTTTTCAGATGGAAAATTTAGAATGTATATGCCTCTCTCTCTATATATATTTATATAAGATGAGATAAAGTGACCACTTATTTGATAGGGTCTGCGAAAAAAAAAACCTAGGATAAGGAAGTGATTGAAAGGGACATTGATGATTAGAATAAAGAATGTTTAGTTGATGGTTTTTTAGAATGTTAACACTCATTACATCATGGGATTCAGGTCTTGTTGAGTTTAGGATTTTGCATGCACCAATTTATTGGGGTTAAATGATGATTTTAGAGTTGGACTTCCTATGCTTATGGATTTTTAAGATGGATGGATCTTAGACTTTGCGCAATAAAGTAATGAATGTATTTACCCTACGTCAATGATTCGCTAGGTGGATTTAGACTACTTCTGTTATAGGTTCCATATATTGTATGATAGTTAAAGGTTCTTACACTTCTTGTGCAACTGATTTTTAAATGAACGTATGATGGCATGAGATTCTAGACTTCTTGTGCAATGAAATCTAATACATTTATTGAAGGTTTAGAATTTAGTCTTCTTGTGCTGAATGAATGTTTTATGACAAAGGTTTTCTCATTATGTTTAACGCCACCAAGATGATGGTGCATGATTGTTTTAATATTGAATTTTTCCCTTCACCTTGGTTGGGCGAATGAATAGTGGTTAGGTGACTTGCACTATGGACTAAGTTGACACATAACGGATTACGCCTTAGTTCACTAACGTGCATGTCTTAATGTTGTGATATGATTTCCTAATGATAGATTATTTGCATCCATTGATCGATAAGTGATTATGTTAATATCGCAATGTATCATGTGCTTACCTTGTTACAGATGTTTTAATTACCTAATGTAGCAAAAAAAAAAAATTACCTAATGTACATCACTTTTGTTGTCATAACGGTGGGGGTCCTTACATATGGTAAAAGAGCTGGTTCAACCCATGACTTGGGATCACTATGGCTTTTGTTTATTAGATATTTGATTATAAATGCTGCTAATTAAATTGACTTGTATTCGGATTCAGTAATCATGGTTAGAGGACGTCGCGGAGGCAGACGATGGGGTTTTAGGGGAGGAGGTGTGACACCCCTAGTAGCATCCATGCCCAAGGGGTCTAACCCCTAGGGAGACAAACAGGTTGTCAGGCAGGAACAGATAGTTGTCAGTGATGTGGTTGGGTTGATGAGGTCCTTCTAGAGGATGTCTAAGGCACTGATCATCCATTTGGATAGAGATGAGGCCAGGGCACCGACACCTCCTGAGGGTCCACTGCACGCTCTAGTCAATACTTGTAGCATTCAGCGCAAACTTGAGAAGGAAAAATTTCTCGAGTTCGTTGGTGCCCCGGATGACACAGCCACTGAGGCATGGTCAGAGAATATGACGATGTGATTTTCACTTAGTGACTATACCTCCAACATGAAGGTTTGCATGGTGGTATTTCAACTAAAGGGGAATTCTCTTCTATGGTGGAAGATTCTCCTACCACAATTGAACATGGCAGTCGAAAATCTGTCATGGGAACTATTCAAAGAACGGTTCCGAGAGAGGTATTTATCTGAGTAATTCATTGAGCATCAGCTCAACGAGTTCAGCGCCTTGCGACAGGGTGGTCATATGGTGCCCGAGTTCGAGTCTCCTTTTATGGAGCTGCTTCGGTATGCTCCACACCTGAATACCAAGAAACTTAAGGTCAACAGGTTCGTGTTTGGCCTTAATGTTAGCATTTGTACAAAGGTTAGGATTCTAATGCCTCAAACCTTGCATGATGTTGCTTAGAAGCCCCTCATAGTAAATGAGGAGCTTATCATTGGGGGTCAGAGAAGGACTCCAGTGAGACCAATGGAGCAGGTGTCATCTTGTGCATAGCAGCATCAGACACCAGCTAGACATTCTCCAGGATATCATGGATTCTAGAGAGGATCCACTTTCACTACATCTCAGCGACCAGTGCCTCAGTAGTGGACTCCTTACAGAGAACCACAACAACGTCGATCGCAACAACAATAGTTTAGGGCTGTTTAGCAAAACAAACTAGGGTTCTAGGTCGATGGAACATCAAATTCTACTTTGGGTACCAAGAGTACTAGACTGAAGAAAGGGTGTTGGACAGGTGGGGAGCCACATTACCAACATAATTGCCCAGTGGAGAGGACTAGAACATCTATATCAACCGGACCCACTACCATGGGAGATTTGGGCAAGGCCCATCAGATTCATGTAGCAGTGAATAACTACCAGACAAAGCACCATTCGACCATTCTCGAGACATCAAGTACCTTTGTTGACCATACCCTTAGCATTTTGATAGATACAAGTGCTACCGAGAGTTTTATTTCTAATGCAGTGCTAAAAATAATTAAGGTAAAGGCAGTCGAGCAGGACGATTTTAGCTTTGTAGAAATAGCTTCGGGAGCCAAACAAAAGGTTGGTGGGAAGGTTACAAGTTGTAGCCTTAACCTGGGAGAGTTTTCCACCAGGGCCAACCTGCACATCATGATATTAGGGTCTTATGACATCATGATCGGTATGGACTGGTTGGAATCACATGAGGCAATACTCAAATGTAAGAAAAAATGGTTGAGCTTGGTCTATGACGAGGGACAAAGACGTGTGATTGTAGGTCGGAACCAAGGAGTCTCCTTGAGTTTCATCTCTTCCTTGCATCTACGAAAGATCATGCACAAGGAATGTAAGCTTTATGTAATCCTTGTGTTAAATGAGAAGGGAGTATCGAAAGGTCTAGAAAACCTTTTGGTGGTGCAAGAGTTTGTGGACATCTTCCCTGAGGAGTTACCTGGGATGCCACCAGAGAGAGAATTGAATTTTACCATTGACCTAAAACTAGGAACTAAACCAATATCAAGAACTCCTTATCAGATGTCAACCCCGGAGTTACCGGAGTTGAAAATGCAACTGAAGAAGTTGTTGGACCTAGGACTTATACGTCCAAGTGTGTCACCATGGGGTGCGCCTATTATTTTCATATGGAAGAAGAATGGGTCATGGAGAATCTACATTGACTACGTCAATTGAACAAGGTAATGATCAAGAATCAATATCTATTTCCAAGGATTGATGATTTGTTTGATCAGATGAAAGGCTTGAGGGTGTTTTCAAAAATTGAATTGAGATCAGGGTATCACCAGTTACGAATCAAGGAGAACAACATCCCTAAGACCACCTTTAAGATGAGGTTTGGACATTACGAGTTTATTATTTTACCGTTTGGACTGACGAACACCCCATGGGTATTTATGAGTTTGATGGACAGGGTGTTCCGAAAATACTTAGACAAGTTCATCCAAGTATTTATTGACGATATTTTGATTTACTCTCGGACAATGGAGGATCATGATGAGCACTTGTGCATGGTACTACAGTGTCTACGCGAGAACAAATTGTATGGTATATTGTATAAATGATTGTTTTCTCAATCAAAGATTCACTACTTAGGGCATGTCATATTCGGCGATGGTATCGTTGTCGATCCAAGAAAGGTCGAGGCTATTATGGAATGGCATGTGCCAATGAATGTCCCCAAAGTGCGTAGCTTCATGGGTTTAGCAGGATGCTATCGATGGTTCGTCGAGGGTTTTCGAATATAGCAAATACAATTAAGGAATTGTAGAAGAAGAAAAAGAAGTTTGTCAGACCAAGAAATGCGTAGAGGCATTTCAGAGGCTCAAGCAGTTGTTGATGACAACACTGATACTAAAGGTCCCTGACATGGACGAGGACTTCCTGGTATGCACTGACGCATGCTAGGGATGGATTAGGTGGATTCTTTATGCAAGACAGTCGAGTGATCACTTACATCTCAAGAAAGTTGAGAAGGCATGAGGAGAACTATGTGACATACGATTTGGAGTTGTTATCCATTGTATATGCTTTGAGAGTTTGGAGACACTACCTGATTGGACAAAAATTTGAACTAAAAACAAACCATTGTCGTCTACAACACATCTTTATGCAAAGAGACTTGAACATGTGACAACAGCGTTGGTTGAAATCGCTTAGTGAGTACAATTTCAAGATTACTTACATAAAAGGGACAGTGAACAGAGTGGTAGATGCATTGAGTCGAATACCATGCATATTTTTGGTGATGCCTTATCAGATGAATCTACGTGAAAATATTTTAACTTTGTAGTGTGACTATGAATGGTACAAAGAGGTCCAAGATTTTATCGGACAAAACACAATGATGGTACCAAAATTTGGGGGATTTACTGTGGACAACGATGAATTAATGATATTTATAAAAAAATGAATTTACGTACCACCCAAGGACGAGTTGAGGAGTTTGGTCCTAAACGAGGCTCATAGAGAAGTGTACATGGCTCATCCTGGAGTCACAAAGATGAGGGCAGACCTTAAACCCTTATTCTTCTGGAAAGGAATGAAGGCAGACATAGTCAACTACGTGGAAATATGTCTATAATGTTAGCAGGTGAAGGCTGAACATAGACATTCGGTAGGATTAATATAGTCGCACGCTATTCTGAAATCAAAATGGGAGGTCATTTCAATGGATTTCATTGTTGGACTACCACTAACGACAAGGAGACACGACTCGATTTTTGTGGTAGTTGACACTCTGACAAGGAGTGCTCATTTTATTTCTTTCTATACAACGTATCAGGCACATGACTTAGCTAGAGTTTTCATGAGTGATATTGTGATGTTGCATGGCATACCTAAGTGGATTATATCTGATAGAGGATCGGTATTTATAGGACAATTTTGGACTAGTTTCCAAGAGGCCTTGGGAACCTAACTTAACTTTAGTACTACATATCACCCAGAAATAGACGAGCAGACCGAGTGATCAAACCAAATCTTGGAGGCTATGTTTCTTATGTATGTGATGGACCAATAGAAGTGTTGGGAAGAATCATTTCCACTTGTAGAATTTTCATATGACAATAGTTATCAAAGCCCCATTGAGATGGCACCTTTCGAGTTTCTTTACGAGAGACCGTGTCAGACGCCTTTGAGTTGGAATTAGCTTGAGGATAGGGTCCTGGTGGGACCTGAAGCGATCCAAGAAATGGAAGACCAAATGAAAACCATAAGACAAAGGATAAAGGAAGCGCAGGATCAGCAGAAGAGTTATGTCGATGCACGTTGTGTCGGTCGTAGTTATGATGTTGGTGATCAAGTCTTCTTGCGGGTAAAACCGCATAAGAGTTCGATCAAGTTTACAAAGGGTGCTAAACTATATCCTAGGTTCATGGGAACCTTCAAGATTATGGAAAGTTAGGGTCCTGTGGCCTATTGACTGGCCTTTCCTGATTCTTTGAGGCATATGCACAATGTTTTTCACGTATTTGTTTGAGACATTATGTTAGTGATCCTACACATGTTATTGACATGAGTTCCTTGTAGATATCGAACGATGGTTCTCTCAAAGCGGAGACAATATGCATCCTGAACCATCACATTCAACAGCTACAGTGTCGAACAGTAGATCAGGTCAAGGTCCAGTGGGACAACTATAGTCTGCACTCGGTGACCTGGGAGGACGCATATGATATGCATCAATAGTTTCCATTTTTGTTTGGTAGCTAGACCTATGATATTCTGATTAACTTTATTTTGGCACTTACATACTGTGAAACTTCGGGATGAAGTTTAAGACAAGAGGGGGTGTCTGTAACATCCCGCTCTTGCACACACTGAGAGAAATTATTCCTTGAGGACACTTGCGTGCAAGTGAACCGAGTAATTATACTATCGGTTGTTTTGATTATGATTATGATATATTGTGGATTTGATGATATGATTATTTTTTTGTATTTACATAGACAGGTGCTATTGAATGGGTTCTCCTAAGTCTATAGGAATCTGGACGTTGAGGATGTCAAGGTATCTATGAAACCCCTTGGACTCTGGATCGAGTCAGGGAGTGGATTGCTAGGGTTTGAATGTTGTTGATGTGACATATGTACATATGATTAGATATTATGAGGTTGATTGTTATTGTTGACATGATTCGTTGATGGATGTAGGCTGACAATAGCTTACCGACCAGACTCACATTTGGAGTTAAGGGGTCATGCATGACAACTAGAGACATTGAGGGAGAGGTGTGGCAGCATCCCTGCCACAGCCTACTAGCACTCTCGTCGTGGCTCGAACTCTAGGTTAACGATTACCTAGTTCGAGAAGACCCATGATGCCATGAGGGAAGACTGTGATAGTCATGCATGATGATTCTAAGGGGCGTGAAATAAGGAAGGGTCCTTATTCCTTAGAGGCCCTTAGTCTCCTATAAGATCACCTGACAGAGTATTGACTCCAGGGGTTTGATGTCTACCAAATTTAGTCAAGAGGAAAGTGGCACCCTTGGCAAACGTAGTGCATATTGAAGGGCTTATCGTGCAAAGAAAATGGAAAGAGGCTAGTGTCACCCTTGGAACATGTAGTGCGTCCTGAAGAGTACCTCACGATTTTAACTAGTAAGTTAATAAACCTAGTGCCTAGAAAACTGTCTCCTTAGGAGCTGGTCGGCCTTAAAATGAATGATATGATAAGTAAAGTTTAATAACTATTTTTTTCCCTTAAGAACTGTCACCAAGCCTAGTGAAGTGAAAACCTAGGTCTGAGTAGAACCTTAGAACAAAACAAACAAAAAAAAATTAGACATATAACAGGAAGGGGGTAAAGAAAATTCAAGTAGTAATAATTAAAGTGGAAATTTTAATAACAGTTTAAATAATAAAAGGGGTATTGGTTGTTTTTGTCTAAACTTGCTAATTCTGAACTTACTTTTAAAAAGGGGAAACTTTATGAAAATGGGAAAACTAAAGAAAAGGGGGAAACCTAAGGAAAAGGGGAAACTTAAAGAAAAGGGGAAACTTAAAGAAAAAGGGGAATTTCTAACTTAGTAAAGAATCTAGCCTTTGGAACTTTCTATTTATGAAATCAACTAGGAGTTAAGTAAGGCATAAGTCATTTAAGAATTGTAAGGGAATAATGGGACACCGAGGAGCCATTTTAGGAATGATTTTGAGTGGGTGAGGGAAAAAGGAATATTTAATTAATTAATAAATTGATTTTCTGGTGCAACTAGGGGATCGGGCGACATGTGTATGGGGGAGGTTTTTCCTAATTAAATAAATGAAAAAGGAAACTAATGACTAAGAAACTCTAAAAGAAGGATGGTAGAGGGGGAGTATGGATCACATCTAGCTTGCGTAACATTACGCCACTGAAATTTCATCTTGACTGAACTTTCTCTTGTGGGAGTTGGGATACCCAGCTCGAGTAACGAGTGGTGGCTCAAACTTGTGAGGCAATCTTGGAGCTAGTATTCTATGGTATTTTTTGTGTGGCCCCTTTGCATCTCAGGGGGCTCAGGCATAAGAAGAGTACCCCTAGCATTGGTTGGGAGGTACCGGTGAGGTCACATCAGTTGGCAAGCGGGAGCTGGACAAAGCACGTGCGGGACAACGACTTTAGAGATTTCACATTTGGATATAGTACTCATGTGTATATTTGTATTGAATGGTAGGTAAATTCCCTCTATATGCATCTCTCTAACTTCAAAATCACGTGTGCATCATTGTGTTAACAATTTAGTTAATTTTTTGTCTTGGCAATTCACGCTTGTGAAATTTGGTTGAAGGGTAGTTAAATTATGTTCCTGCACCTTATGTTAAGATACTTATATTGTGTTAAAGTTTATGTTTTATTCAGCGTAACACTATATAGAGATTTTTTTTTTCTTTCAAGGAATTTGTCTTGAAGAGCCCATCATTTTATGATCATAGAATTCAAAGCTATCTCAGCCTTATGCTCATTATACTTTTGATTTATTTCCAATGGTGAACCCAAACTCTGAATGTAAATGACTTCTCTGTGGTTTTTTTTGTTTTAATACAAGGAAAAATTGTTTTTTTATCTTCTGTTCCTTTATCCTTTAATTTATTAGTCCATGCCTGAGTAGTCGTCCAGGAGCCGAATTGACTGTCTTTCGCTCCAGTGTTAAAGATTTAGATTCAAACACCCTACTTTCCTATGCATGGATAATAATTGTAGGACCATTTCTCTACCCAGTAAGGAATTCTCTTCTGGGCATTTATTCCCTCCTTATCCTATGCTATTATTGTGTTTTTACTCTCTTCAATTTTGTTTTTAAATTGCCCAGCAATTCGTTTTCTTGTACAATGAAAATTCCTCTTCATTTATCTCTGCACCTCTTGAATTTTTGCGTTGTTTTTCATGTAAATTTCAGAACGTGGGACACCCTTCCATTACCCATGCACCTCCTGTAGTTTCCTTCAAACAATTGTGTGGATTCGTCATCTCTTTCTGTTATTTACATTGCAAGATTAAAATAGGATTTGTTTGCGTGTTGAGGATGGATTGCGTGAAGTCTTCATCTTTTTATTTTTATTTGCACACAAGATTGATTTTGCTCTGCATATTGAGTTTAGGTGGCATGGATATTTCATCCTTTTATTGTTCAAAGAAAGATAAAAATTAATGATAGATATGGCCTTGTGTTGAGAAAGGTCGTCTGGAATTATTTTATTTAAAAAACAAAAAAAATTACCATGACCGTAATCACGTTTTCCCTAGGCAATTATCTTGGAAATTAACATATAATTTTACACAATGATTTTCTCAGTGATTTACACAATGATTACACAGTCTTTATACAAAATGTTACACAATGATCTTATCAGCGATTTACACAGTATTTACAAAGCGATTTTTTGACAACCACCTTACCTCCTTTGGGCTAGCATGACCTCCTGGTCTAGGATCATTCAAGTCGTCGAACCAAAAGGTTCGTCGAGCTCTCGATGGAACCAGTTTAACTTGACATAGGCCCCTTTACACTCCCTCGGTGCCTGCGATGTCGCACCTGCGGACCCTCTCCTTACGCTTTTCAACTCCAATGCCAACGTTTCTAGCTCCCTGTGCTAGGTTGTCTTTCCAATGTGACCAAGGACTACGACCATGGGCCATCTTCCTTCGTGATCCCGTGCTTTGTAATTTTCATGAGCTACTTTCCCCTTTCCCCAATTCCTGAATCGATGAATATGCTGGGACTAGATCTACGGTCCATGTTTCTTTCACGATCGAAGGCTACGATCGAATCGTGAATTCATACTTCGCTAGTTCTCTCGACTTCCGACTCCACTTTCCTTGACTTGTAGATCACTGAAATGTTGATCCCACTCCACGTGTCCTCCTCGATGGATGGCTAATATTTTCTTTGGCTCTCAACTCTTCGGGACTTATTTTCAACTTTTATTCGAAGGTTTCCTCCTTCAAAATAAGCGACTCTCTACCACGTGCTCTTTAAGGCATCTCCTTTCCTTTTTCGACGCACTTCTTGCAAAGCCTTCCTTCACCAAAATGTTCAGCAATTATGGGGTCCTCCAACACCTTCAATCATGTTTCTCCTAGGTATTCTTACACAAGATCGATTCCCTCCTGGTTGAGTATTCCAGAGTGTTCAATAACTCTGAACTGTGCTTCTCCCCACACAGTCTTTCTTTTCAAAGAACTTAACCACCTTGAAATTTCTCCCAGAGTCTGTAAATAAATTTGGCGTGCCCTCCTGGAAGCTTCTTGTCTGAATCCACTAAGTTCAGATACGCACTCCTTGCTTCGTCTCACAGATTTTACCTACTCTGTCGTACACTCGTTTCACTTAGCCTAGAGAACCAGAATTAACTCAACACACTCTTGGATATAAAATTGTATCTCTATCTCTACAGACAATTTCTAACATTCATCTACAATTCACAACCATGTAAATGACATTCATAACACAACATCCATTGAACAGAAATGTAAAATAGGAAAAACTGACATTTTCTATTAATAATGGAATGTCAAATTATAGTGGTGGATTCTGAGCTACAACTGAGTCTTGGCTCTCATAAACCTCTATCCTACCTAACCTATCCAACCTCTCCAACCCAACCTCTACTTTGCTTAAAATACAAAGATTTATACAAGAGGGGCTCTATGAGCTTCCCTCGCAAGCCAATTTAGTGGTGCCAAATCACCATTCAAAACACCTATATAATGGACCAATTAGAATGATGGAAATATGCTCCAAATCAGTTATAAATCCCTTCTCCCATCGTCCTATTAATGGCGACCTTATCTCCAGCTTGTGTGAAAGCACAACTTGGCTTTCCTATCTTGTCTTCATTTAATTCCTGGATCATGCCTTGGATTTTTGAGGAAAAAATGAGAGGGTGGCGCCTCTGCTTCCTTGAATATGCACCCCGCGTGTAAATGAGTTGACATGTGTTGAGGTGGAGTGATGCTCATGCATCATGCTCCACAGCAACAAAAATCATGAGCTCCTACTCATCAACTTTCCAACGTGGTTGAAATCCACTCGGATCCTAAACTTTCCCCTGGAGCTATCTCTCGGCTCCTTTGTTTCATTGTTTCTTCTCCTGCATCATCATCATTGCTCATGCAGGTTCCCTTTCATCCAGCTTCCTTTTTTTGTTTGTTTATTCTACCGACTCCAACATAAGATTCTTTATCTCTTTGATCACCTTGTCCAATTGTTGCACCAGCTGGATCTTCTATTACAGACTAGCTCGCTGCACACCCTCCTTGTTTATGGTAAAATCACACTGACTTCCCAAGACATCTTCTTCCCTTGCAGCCTTAGCTTTCCACTCTATTGTAATATTCACTCTTGCAGGCTCCTCATAACTGAACTACGGCTCAACTACCATTTCTCCTCATAGATTCACTCCTTCCATTCCTTCGATTGTTCCTATTCCAGATTCCTCTAGTTGCTCCTCATACTGGTGTAATTCTTCATCTGCTTCCAACTTAGCCTGTTGGATATGCATGCCTTTCATTTCCACTCTCCTCTCAAGAGCTTCAAATTCCTCACACACACCAGCAAAGTCTATGTTGTTTGCTTCTCCTTCTGTTGCAGACCTTAGTGTTGCAGTTATCTCTTGTTCAGCTTCCTAGCTGAAAATGTCAAGCCATTATGTTGAATGCTCTTCTCCTCCTGTCGAGACAAACCTCAGTATCTATTCCTTCTCCCCCATGACAATCTCTGTTGGTTGTATTTCTATCACATATACAACATATGTGCTAGCCTCTCCCCAACCGCTTGGTAGGAATATCTCAACTCCTCCAATGATCAAAACGTTCCCCTGATCATTCTCCTCTATGACAGAAGTCTTTAACTTCTCATCATCTTCATTCATGCGACTTCTAGTCCCACATGAATCTCCATCTTAGTGAGGTCCTTCTTCTGCCTCCTCTTCATCTGTCAACCCCTTTAGCTGACATGAACTCTCAGTTGAGTTCACCTCTTCTCCCTTTCCCACTTGGCAATCTAGGATGTCTCCTCTTCCCACCTAGCATTTTATGAGATCCACTGATCCCTTCTCATTTCCCACCTAGCAATATATGAGACCCTTGCCAAATCTATTTCCCTTATGACCAGGGTGTTCATCATGCCTCAGCCACATCTTGAACATCTGTTGTTGCCTCCTGGCCAACAACTTCTAAGCAAGCCAACTGATTGTTCTCTTCAAAGGCCATTTGTACCTCCAATGTACCTTTGACTCATGTTGCATCTTGAATGGAATTTTCTCCATTTGTGTTTGGATTTCACTGAGATCCTTATCCATATCCACTCTTCTCTTCCACAATTGGACTCTTCCTAGACCATGCTTATGACCATCAATGGCCATTTTTCTTTGTCTACATCCCACCTAGTTGTTTACCATCTGTTGCACGCCTTTCAATAGCTCCAATAGAGCATCGCACCCTGTCTCCATGGCTTACAGAAATCAATTATGCACCATCTCCTTTATCTCTTTCTCCTTTCTTGATTGAAATCAAGCTTTGATACCAATCTTGGTGAAAACCCCCTTCCCTCCTTTTGGCTAGCATGACCTATCGATCTAGGATCATTCAAATCATCAAACTGAATGGTTCATCGGGCTCTCGATGGAACCGATCTAACTTGACACATGCCCCTTTTCACTCCCTCGATGCCCACTATGTGGAACCTGCATACCCTCTTCTTGTGCTTTTCAAATCCAACGCCAACGCTACTAGCTCCCCATGCTAGGTTGTCTTTCTGATGTGACCACAGACTATGACCATGGGTCATCTTCCTTCGTGATCCTATGCTTCAGAATTTTCATGAGATACTTTCCCCAATTCCCGAATCTACAAATACTCTGGGACCAGATCTACATTACTTTGGCTAACTCTAATTCTCTTGGCCTGCCTGTCTAGCATCATTTCGATGAAATTTCGTTGATTAATGTGGGAAGTGGAGTACAGTTCCTGCTCCCACGTGAATTACATATTGTATTGTCAAGTCATAGTTCCTTTTGCAATCAATGGCTGCAATTGAATCGCAAGTTCAGACTTCGCGAGTTCTCTCAACTTCCAACTCCACTTTCCTCAACTTTCAGATCATCGAAATGTTGATCCTGCTCCACGTGTCCTCCTCGATGAATGGATAATATTTACTTCAGCTCTTAAATCTTCGGGACTTCTTGTCGAATTTTCTCCAAAGGATTCCTTTTTTGAAATATGAAACTCTCTTCCACGTGCTCTTCTAGATCCAATAGCCTAGATTTACTTCATTCTTCATGACCTCATGAAGAATCTTGTTTGTTCCCAGAAAACCTTCCGAAGCTCCTGCTCTCGAACTTCTTGATATTCTGCCACCTGTCTTCTCCTTGACGATGGATGACCTCTTCATCTTCGAGACTTCAGCAAGTCCTCGACTCCTTTCACACTTAGTGCAAATTCACCTTTCGAGACTTAGATTGTTCTCAAAAATCCTTTCTGCACTCCTTGCAGAAATCTGTGCAACTCTCCTATGACTTTACTCAGCTTGAAAACCTCCAATATTCCAAGTTCCTCTGTGAGATTATCATGCCCTCCTGGAAGCTTCTCGCTCTACCTCTTGAGCTTATAAGGTGAACTCACAACACCTTAGGCGCACTCCTTGCACTTGGCTCAGCTCTTCAATGGCTTCTCTCTCATCCTTGTGGAAAGGTTTAAGGCATCTCCTTTCCTTTATCGATGCACTTCTTGCAAAGCCTTCCTTCACCATAATGTTCAACAATTTTGGGGTCCTCCAACACCTTCAACCGTGTTTCTCCTAGTTATGCTTACACAAGAGTGATGCCCTCCTGGAAGATTATTCCAAAGTGTTCAGTAACTCTGAACTATTCTTCTCCCCACACAGTCTTTGTTTTCAAGTAACTTAACCGCCTTGAAATTTCTCCCAGAGTCTGTAAATAAATATGGTGTTGCCTCTTGGCAGCTTCTCGTCTAACTCCACTGAGTTCAGATACACACTCCTTGTGTTGGCTCACAAAGTTTCCCTACTCTGTCGCACACTCCTTGCACTTAGACTAGAGAACCAAAATTAACTCAACACACTCTTGGATAGAAACCTGTATCTCTATCCCTGCAAATGATTTCTAACATTCATCTACAATTCACAACCATTTAAATGACATTCATAACACAACATCCATTGAACATAAATGTAAAACAGTAAAAATTGTCATTTTCTATTAATGATGGAATGTCAAATTACAGTGGTGGAGTCCGAGCTACAACTGAGTCTCAGCTCTCATCAACCTATCGCCTACCTAACCTATCCAACCTCTCCAACCCAACCTCTACTTTGCTTACAATACAAATATTTATACAAGAGGGGCTCTATGAGCTTCCCTCACAAGCCAATTTAGTGGTGTCAAATCACCATTCAAAACACCTATCTAATGGATAGATTACAATGATGGAAATATGCTCCAAATCGGATGCAGATCCCTTCTGTCTTCAGCCTATTAATGGTGACTTATCTCCAGCTTGTGTGAAAGCACAACTTGGCTTTCCCATCTTGTATTCAATTAATTCATGGATCACACCTTGGATTTTCGAGGAAAAAATGAGAGGGTGGCACCTCTCCTTCCTTGAATGCTCACGCCGCATGTAAATGAGCTGGCACTTGTTGAGGTGCAGCGATGCTCCTGCATCATGATTACACAGTATTTACACAACATTTTACACAATGATCTTCTCAGCGATTTACCCAGTATTTACAAAACGATTACACAGTATTTACACAGTGTTTTACACCATGATCTTCGCAGCAATTTACACGGTATTTACACAGCGATTTACACAATATTTACACAACGTTTACACATTGATTTTATCAATGATTTACACACTATTTACACAACATTTTACACAGCATTTACACAGCATTGTCTTGGCGATTTACCCAGTGAAATTATTGGCGATTTACCCAGTGAAATTCTTGGGGATTTTCCTAGCGAAGGTAGTGCCCCGAAGATTTTCTTGGCGACTTACACAACATTGGTTTTACTGTTCAATCATAAATTAGAAATTTAGAAATGAAATTACACCACAATGTTTTAATGTTAAATTTAGAAATTTCTTTACTGATAAAAAATGAAATTATATTTAACAGAAATTAAATTAGAATGATCCGCGTATACATAGCTTTGTTTTAATGTAAAATAGAAATTGTTTACCAGTGTTATTCAATGATTTCTCCTCTCCTGTCGCAGCACCATTTCCTTTAGATTTTGAGAGTTTCTTTGTCCACTCAGATATCCCTTTTCATTTTACTACAAACAACTGTGTTTTCCCTCATTAATTTTGTTGATTTCTAGTGTTAAATGTCCCAAATTAAAACGTCTGGACCATGCCATTTTCTACTCGTAACCCTTGTGCCTCCTCCTTCCACAGTGATCATGCACCTTTAGATTGGGGTCTTGTTATGTGCTCATATCTAAACCCTTAGACATCTTCCTAACCTAATGAAGGCATTGTAGTCTTTAATAGGGTAATTAATAGATTGTTAACGCTTGTTGTAGACTCAATCCTTACAAAGAGTGTTAAGCTAGAAGAAGTAGCATAGTTATTTATGTAACTAAGTCATCTTGTTGAGGTTCACTAAATAAAGTCATTACTGGATTATGTTTTCATCGGATGGAAAATTTAGAATGTATATGCCTCTCTCTCTCTATTTATATAAGATGATATAAAGTGACCACTTAGTTGATAGGGTCTAGGAAAAACAAAACCTAGGATAAGGAAGTGATTGAAAGAGACATTGATGATTAGAATAAAGAATGTTTAGTTGATGGTTGTTTAGAATGTTAGAACTCATTCCATCATGGGATTTAGGTTTTGTTGAGTTTATACTTTTGAGCACACCAATTTATTGGGGTTAAATGATGATTTTAGAGTTGCACTTCCTACGCTTAAGGATTTTTAAGATGGATGGATCTTAGACTTTGTGCAATAAAGTAATGAATGTATTTACCCTGTGTCAATGATTCGCTAGGTGGATTTAGAGTGCATCTGTTATAGGTTCCATATATGGTATGATAGTTAAAGTTTCTTACACTTCTTGCGAAACTGATTTTTAAATGAACGTATGATGACATGAGATTCTAGACTTCTTGTGCAATGAATTCTAATATATTGATTGATGGTTTAGAATTTAGTCTTCTTGTGTCGAATGACTATTTTATGACAGAGGTTTTCTCATTATGTTTAGCGCCACCAAGATGACGGTGCATGATTGTTTTAATATTGAATTTTTCCCTTCACCTTGGTTGGGTGGATGAATAGTGGTTAGGTGACTTGTGCTATGGACTAAGTTGACACATAATTCATTAAGCCTTAGTTCACTAATGCACATGTCTCAATGTTGCGGTATGATTTCCTCATGATAAGTGATTATGTTAATCTGGCAATGTATCATGTGCTTACTTTGTTATAGATGTTTTAATTACCTAACGTAGCTAAAAAAAAAATTACCTCATGTATGTCTCTTTTGTTGTCGTAACGGAGGGGGTCGTTACAAATTAGTCATTCATGGCCAACCTTATCCCTCTACCACATATTATGTACTTATGTGTATCGGTGACTCCAAGAAGAATGAAGTTGCAGTCGCTACTTGAGCCAAATATTATTCTCCTTCAAAAGAGAAAGTTGATGATTCACCACCTCCCTTGGTTCAACTTCCTCCATCGACTTCACCTCCCAACAGTCTTATTCATATCGAATGACCAAGTCTAGATACAGTTCTTCATCCTCATCCTAAGGGTGTTGTTCGTAAGTCATCGTTTAATCCTCACTCACGTGCTGCTCAAAACTACAGTATTGTAGAAGACCTTGCATAGGGACCTTCTGTGATGTAGCCTCTCGAAGTCCTTCAAAGTTTTCCTACGGAATGGAAGGCATTGTTAAAGGATATTGGTGGAATTTATCCTACTGATACAAACTTGATAATATTGGACTTGGAATATCATGTTCCAAGGCTTCCCCCTCAATTAGCGTTTCAAATACAAGTTATTGTGGAAAATAATAATATTTGTCAAACCGTTATTGATGAAGGAGCCTTGACTTGCGTCATGTCCATCACTTGTTGGAAATCCATTGGCTCTCCCTCCCATATCGAGTCACACAATACTCTAAAATCTTTTAATGGTATAGGATTTAAACCTTATGGTGTTCTTCCTTCATTGTCTATTATGTTAGAAGGAAAAGCGGTTACTATTGAGGTTGAGGTCTTTGATTCACCTCTCGATTAAAACCTTCTACTTGGTCGTAGTTGGATTGATTCCATACATACAGTTGTTTCTAAAATTTTGCATGTGTTACGTTTCCCGCACCAAGGAAAAGTTGTTACTATCGATCAACTTTCCTTCTTTAATTCCAATTCACATACTAGTAATGTACCTTTCATTGCAAAAACACCTCCTGGTTATGAGAATGTCGATGTGGGTCTTCTAAAGAATTCATCGTTAATGGCTACATTCCCCATTCCACCACCTGATATTCCTCCTCCTTTTGTTGCTTCGATTAACATGATATCAACCAATGTTGTTGAACTCCATGAGTCTTATGACCCTTGGATAGTACCTAGCTCTGACGATTGTCTTTGTTATGGCGATAGACTGCCTTTAAGTTTGGTAGAATTGGCTTATCAAGCTATTCAATCGGAAACTCCTTCTCCTCATTCTATCTTAGACACGTCTTCGGATCCATTTCACGTAGTTTTTCACACCGATGAGATGATCATGAAAATCATGTCTATGGAGGATACCCCATGGGACGATGGGAATCATCATTCTATCCTCTTCCTGGAACCCAAGAAAATAGAGAGTTACCAATGGATTTCGAATACATATACTGTTGTTACTATTTCCTTTGTTCCTGAACCAACACACAGTGTTTTGTATGAAGGGAACTAGGGTAAAATTTCACCCACCATCACTATAGATATTTCTATTAAACCCAGAATCATGGAAAATGTTCACATCGATGCCTCATGTTCTGCTGATGAGATTCAAATTTACAAAGCTCTTTTCCAAGAATTTTGTGACATTTTGTTCCTGGAGTTATGAATAAATGTCTAGCATTGATCATATATTGTTGTACATGAGATTAATACTTACCCGAATGATAAACCCGTTCGACAGAGACTTCGCCAAGCATGTCCATGAAAAGTTGTTTCTATTAAACTCAAAGTTGAAAAACTTCTTAAAGATTATTTTTTCTATCATGTGGCTTTGACTGATTGGGTGTCTAATCTTGTTCAAGTTATGAAGAAATAAGGCACGATCCATGTTTGTGTAGATTATAGGGATATCAACAAAGCTTGTCCCAAAAAAAATTATCAACCCATTTCGTTGACCAAATCGTTGATGAATGTGACGGGACTAAAATCGTCTCTTTGATGGATGGTTTCCCTGGCTATAATCAAATCAATATTTTACCTGTGGATCAACATAAGACTGCTTTTGTTTTACCTTGGGGAACCTTCGCATACCGAAAAATACCTTTTGGTCTCAAGAATGATGATGCAAATTTTCAACGCGCTATGTCTTACACTTTTAATGACATTAAGCACATTGTACAACCTTACCTAGATGATTTACTGATGCATTCCATGTGTCGTCAAGATCACCTGTCACATTTACGGGCCATTTTCTTGCATTTTCTCTATTATCGCATATGATTGAATCCATATAAATGTGTTTTTTGTGTGGATTCTGGACAACTTCTTCGTTTTATCGTTTCTACACATGGGATTCGGGTGGACCAGTGGAAGGTTGAAGCTATTCTCAATATGCCTCCTCCTTCTACATTATGCCAACTCCAAAGTTTGCAAGGGAAGGAAAACTTTTTACATCGATTCATCCCCAATTATGTTGAATTAACGAAAGGTTTTAATCGACTTCTTAAAAAGGGTCGTGATTTTGTATGGGACGACACTGCCAACAAAGCGTTTGAAGATTTGAAACTTTCCTTAACCCGTACGCCACTAATATTTCCTCCCGATTATAGTCAAGATTATTTCTTATATTTAGTTGTTTTAGCCTCTACCATTTCTATGGTTCTAGTCCAAGAGGATGATTTGTATGATGAACATCTTATCTACTATTTGAGTCGAAGTCTCACAACCACTGAAACCAAATATTTGCAGGTGGAGAAACTGGCTTTGGGAATTGTTCAAGTTGTACAATGTTTTTCGTCATTATATCTTATTGCGCAAAACCATAGTCATTTCCGATTGCAACCCCATGAAACAC
>CBVK0100077232.1:0-24997 GCA_900067695.1 Picea abies
TTTTTTTTTTTTTTTTTTTTTTTTAATTATTCCATTCACACAGGATCTATGCAAATCTGACCTACATGAGCATCCTTTAATAGCAAAAATGAAATGGTCCATAACTATAACAGAAAATTAAAAAAATTTCAATGCAACTATCTATATGCCTATGTTTCTTTTGATTTTTCAAATTAAAATGAAATGAATTGCAAGAAAATAAACCTATAGATGTAAACAACCATTGAAATGCAAAGTTACAACCTATTTGTAGAGAACAAACAAAGAGTCAAACCCTCAAAAAAACTCTTGAAGGAAAGGTAGTAAAATCATAGGGGGATTTGTTCCTCAATCCTTTGGATTTTTAAGGGTTTTAAGCAAAACCTACAAACTAAAATCTAAATAATCATCCACATTCCCTAAATATAAACCTAGTACACACACGAAAGCTATAAAAACTAGAAAAAATAACTTTTTTAACCCCTACAGAAAGTTACCTCAAAAAGTGTGTTGGCCCATGACGAAAGGTACCATGTTTCCTACATTGAAAAACAAAGGAACCAAACCTTGTTGATTCATTGGTCAATGCACTTGTTGACTCCAATAAGTGTGATGGTCTCTAGGGGGTCTCCTACACCTGGGAGCTCAACTCTGTGGGATTCCTTTGTGGTTTCCAACCCTTGTCACTTGCAAACACAACACATAAAGCTAAAAGAAGTAAGAAAAACCTAAAAAAATCATAAAAAACAAACAAACTCATTTACCACACACCCACAATCAAGGATCTTGAGATTGGCTCATATCCCTAGTGGAGGCACCACTCTATTGGTGCAAATGTACAAACAGAGTGAGAAACTTTGCAAACCTTGTGGTTGCTACAATATTACAGACAAATGAGTTAGAAAACTAAAAACCCTATATTTCAATGAACTAATTTATTCTCTAAGCTATGTTATTCCTATATATGGAAGTAAAATGCAACAAAAAAATAAAAGACAAGAAAAACTATTTGATCAAAGAATAAATGAATCCATTACCCAAATGGTAGACTTCATAATATCACTGGTGGAGAGATCTTGAAGGTGTTTATCTTCTATTGGCCCTTCCTTAAGAGGGTTCTTTGATTTCCTCGAGTGTGTGGTTATATTTTCTCTTTCCTCTAGCTATAGATGGATGCAATAATGTGCTCCTCAAGAAACTAGTGATCTCTTTCTCTAGAATTATAGAATTCTAGAGAAAGAGATCAGGAATACAATTGAGAGAAATATGGTGGAGATTACCTGATAAGGACTATGTCAACCAAATCGAGAATAAGAAGCATCATGATCAGTCATCAATTAAAAAAGGTAAGAAGAAAAATACATGCCTATACTATGGAAATGTAGGAAAAATTAAGACGACTTGTTGGATCATATCATGATATATGTGATGTAAGCAATACATGAATGTAAAATCAATCATAAAAGGAATTGTAAGCAATGTCTCTACTTTTAAAAATATAGTTTCTAATGAGCTAAATGGCCTAGATTTGGGATCTAGAATCAATGTCATAGGTTTAACAACTTGATAATCTAGAGTTTCCAAACCTTGATTCTATATGCTAAATTTGATCACTCCACAACCTAGTTATACCTCTTGGGTATATTTTGCATATATGTTAATTCTATATATCCTAAATTTAAGCTTCAAATAAAGTGTTTTATACCTTAATTCACCTTCTAATTCTTGATTGACAAACATGCCAAGTTACCAAGGCTAATTTTTCCAAGAAAATCTTAGACTCAACTTTATCCAATATTGGCATGTGAATAAAGCCAAAAAACTAATTTGACCTTTTGTGATATATTTTCCAATCCTTGCATGCAATTTCATTGTTCAAGGGAGTTATGGAGGTAGTTTGGACTCAATTTTGACAAGAAAAGTGATAGCGGGCCAGAAGATAGTGAATTAGAGAATATAACAATAGCAAAAGTGATTATACAAATGATGGAAAAGGCTACAAAACAATAGATTTTAGTATGTATTTTAAACAACAGATTGTTTGAATGCATTCACAGGAAGATGATTAGCCTTCTTGGTAGCTACATGACTTCTGAATTCAATAGATCATGGACAATGTTTGTATCTTCAATGTTTATTTATAAGCATGGGGTCTTTCCCATAGTTAATTTCAATCATGCATATAAGGTTTTTACCATGTTACTACAATAGTTTTATTGTGTAGATTTGGAGGGTAATTCACATGACTCATCATTATTAGCCATTAGCAATGATCCTCACGGCTAATAATGATGAGTCATGTTCCCACCTATTAGCATTGCTTGGGATCATTTTAAAGAAAAACTCCTTTTAAATGGACAAGGACAAAAAGGAACAAGGAGGTGAGGTGGGTAAAAGAGGTGTTGTGTGTGATTTGGTGCAAGGGTGTACTAAATGAACTTAGTCAATAGGTTGGAATTGTTGGTGCATACAAAAAATAAAAACTACAAAATATATGAGTGATAAAAGTTAAATCAATTACATCCTTTAACATGCAATCAACGAAACTTTAAAGAGAAGGGAAAAAAAAAACTTTAAATAATATTCCGAGTCAACTGTCAATTGATGTGGAGCCAGTGAAGGGGGATTCAAGTAAAGGAAGCCTCTTTTGTGAACCTACACAGAAATATAACCAAGCAACCAACACTACTAAGAATTTCGAGGTTGGAAGTTTACGTGGATGCAATGTGGAACTTGTGATATTGCAAAATTTATCATGTTGATGTCATATAGGAACCTTGTGAAATTATTGAAGGATTATGGACATAATGTGCATGGCTCATGAATTGATGTGCCACAAAGTCATATATTTGGTCATTTGAACGATTTGACTTGCATAACGTAGGAATTTATTATTATTTTGTGATTTATGTGCTTCATTGTGTGTGTATAAGTTGATTATGATGTCTTTGGTGTAAACACCTTCATTTATGAAAGTGGAATAAAACAGTGGAACAAAAATGATTCTAAATCTGGATAGGGAATATGAAGAAAAATGGGGGTCTCTACCAAGGGTGCATATCCTTGGATGGAGTGAATGATGGAGACTTGATTACAGATGGAGCTTTAACGTGGAAATGTGGTGAAACAATGGTTCATCATCCTAAGTCCAAAGGAGGGAGACAAACCAAAGTGTAACTATTTGAGAGTCCATTGGGAAAATATTTACAACTATTAAGAGAAAGGTATGAGGCTGATTATGAAACCATAGACTACAAGGACTCCCACTTTTATGGGGAACAATGACATGGGTGCCAACATGCAAAACATGTTAAACTAGGCAAACCCATGTAAGGAGGTGCATTACCATTCAAATAGGGAGAAAAAGGGAGCTTATAGAGGTAAATCCACTCACCAAAACATGGTTGAACTTGAAAAATATTTAAAATATGACAATAGGTAAGTTGGATAATCTAATTTTGATTTGATCTCTGCTAGGTTAGTGTATTGCTCTTGATCTACAATTTTTTCTATTCAATTTTCAAATTTGATGGATTTCGGCCCTATAAAACTATATGTTTGGGGTCCTAATGAACCACATAGGTATTAAAGAATTAATTGTGCATATATTCACGAAAAAAGATTCAACAATTATGAAATACCTTCAACAATGTTGACAAGTTTTGTTATTTTGATGTTTATAGGTTTTATTGCTTATAAGTGGCGAGGTCAGGAGCATGAGGTCTTATGGTAGTTAGTTTCTAGTGATGTAGATGAGGCAGATAATTTGTTTTGTTGATGAAAACTCCTAGATTTATTTATAATCCATAGATTCACACTAACCTTAGATTCTAGAACACATCATAGGTATGTGGAATATTGAAAACTATTTTGATGTTGAAGGGTAGTGTTTGGAGATAAAAATACAATACATCTATATTATGATTGTGTTGTTGGTATGAGGAGAGGTAGTATACCCGAAGATGACTCTTTAGGGGAAAGGGGCACTAAATATTGTGATGGACCAAGTCTAAAGGTCAGGGACATAGAAGGTGGAGGGATAGTTCCTAACTAACAAGATTGAGTTGGTGGGTGGATGATGCATTATGCTTTGTATTTTGAGGATGGATACATGGGGTCGCTTGTGACTCATTGAGTAGTAGGATAATTTCTAAAAATAATGGAGAGATTCGTGGATGGGTGTATTTTTGTAAATGTCAAGTTGTAAAAGTCGAGTTGCATAAAGTTGCCTAAAATTGCATAAGTTGCATAGTTGCATAAGTTGCAAAGTTGCATAAAGTTTCATAAGTTGCATAGTTGCACATAGTCGCATCAAGTTGCACAATATTGCATAGTTGCATAAAGTTGTATAGTTGCATAAATTTGCATAGTTTCATGTTACATTCATGACATGCATGCATGTCATGTTCATGTTGAGTTAGTTCTCATGCATTGCCAAGTCAAGGGTAAGTTGTAACTGAAGTCTCAAGTAATGTATCAAGCAAAAGTTAGGTTGAATGTAAAATTCCTATGAGCTAGAAACAAACAATCTTCCTGAGGTGGAGTAGGTTCAATACTCATTGGACCCTAGGAGGCATTGGAAAAATCACGCTTAGTTTCTTCTTCCAACATAAAACTTACCATAGGTAATAACGGGCAATGATGAGTGCAATGTCCATAGACCCCATACAATGAACAAGGGTGATTTTTTTGATGATTCAAGATTGTTACCTTACTTGGGAGAATGATTGGAAACCTAATTTTGGTTTGTTGGATTAGGATTTCCCCCATAATTGGCAATTGGAATGGAAGGGTTTTGCACATTAGGACGATTGAGTGCATTTTACTGAGCATGAACCTACCTTTGTGGGGGAGGACCTTGTTGAAAATGATTCATGTGGAGTTAAGGAATTTAGACCTATGGTGATGGGGGACTAGGGAATGGGTAATAAGGGTTATGGTTTGGAGGATCCACAGAGGAAAATGATGTGATACTACATACAATGCCACTACAAGAAGGAGTGAGTTGTGTAGGAGGATTTGAGTTAAATGTAATAGTTTAAACATGTGAAAATAAGTGTGAATGATGAATTGGGTTGTTGGGAATTTTAGGTTTCCCATATGGAGGTAGACCAAACATAGGATGTTCTCCACCATAATGGTTCGTGATCTACTAGTACCAATAGAGGAATTCATTTTTCCATAAGGATTGGAAGTAGAGGTGAATAAACCTATAAGAACATCCACTACATTGGATGCCCTAGGCTAATCATGGAAGGTTGAATAAAAATGAGTCATTTCAAGGAGTATAGTGTATAGATAACCTGATTAGGAATAGGTAAGGTCTAATTGTGAATCCTTGAAAATGGATTATTCCTCAATTTGGGACATAGTTGATGCAACATCCTCATCGATAATGGAGATGAGTGATTTCAAGAATCAATCAAGGAAATGGAATCATCTGGATTAATTTTACATAAGCTAGGTCATCTATATCAATCATGGATCTGATCTATGATATGGTTGGTGGTAGTTTTATAGCATGAAAGAATAAATTTGACTCCCTTGTCATACCTAATGGGAAACTGAAAGAAGGTTAAAAATGTTGTTTCTAGGGATGCAAAGTTAGGATGGGAACCAATGGGTTGATCAATATACCATTTTGCAAAAACCTAGTGAGGGAGCATTGAAACATTTGTAATCTAATCATCAATGATATTGTTTGAGGAACACCATAAGTGAAAGGACATTATGTGATTTCAAGGGTCTTCTCTGGCACACCCTTCAAATTTCAATATATCTAAAGAATCTTAGTAGGCATGGGGGGTCAAGTGGGACTATGCAATATGGGATCATTTTTAAGATTATTAAAATCCTATAGGTTAATAGTATCCATGTATGGGATGCTAGACATGCAATTTGTATTTTCATTTGTGTTATCAACTAGGGGTTGGTCGCTCTACCAACCAACTTTAGTCATTAAAATGACCAAGTTGGAAGGTTGGTTTCTAGAATGACCAACATTTGGACTACGAAAAAAAAAAAGTATATTTAGTCCAAAAAAAGCAAAAAAAATACGATGAAATTTTAAACCGTCGTAATATTTCATCATTATTTGCGCCCAATGTAGTAGTGTAAGCGTAGTACTTCTTCAAGTAAATCCCATTTCTGGGTTCACTCAAAGGAATGCCATCATAGTATACTAACTTGTATGCTCCCTTCTCCAACACTCTTTTAACAATATAAGGGCCTCGCCACATAGCCTCAATTTTTTCGGCTCCTAGAAAATCACGATCTTGTTCATAGAGGAGAACTAGATCACCTTTAGAAAACACATGTGGCTTGACATGTTTGTTGTATTGGGATTTCACGCGTTTCTTCTGTGTTTCAATAACTAGGGTGGCATCGTGACGGTTTTCATCCAATTGCATAATATACAACAGATGTTCCTCCTCAGCAGAGGTGTCTGGGAGAAGTTTGACGACTAGTTTTAACAATGGAATTTCACATTCAATCGGTAGAACAACTTCTAAACCATACACTAATTGGAAGGGTGTAAACCCCGTGGTTGACTTCACAGATGTCTGATAGGCCCACAATGCTGAGAAAAACATCGTGTGCCAACTCATTTTGTGAATTCCAATAATTTGTCGAAGCATGGTAATAAGTACTTTGTTTATTGCTTCGACTTGGTCGTTGGCCTATGGATAGTAGGGGGTTGAGTTTTCATGTCGAAGACCCAACTTTTTAGTAAGCTCAGACATCATAAAGTTTCAAAAGTGGCTACCGTGATCGGTAACGATAGCCTGTGGGATTCCAAATCATGTAATAATGTGATTGAAGATGAATAGGGTTGTAGTTTTTCCCGTGTTGTCGAATGTAGGCATCGCCTCGGCCCACTTCGTGAAATAATCTACAGATACAATAATGTACCCATGGCCCCGACCGAGTGAGGGTTACATTTCATGGAATTGATGCCCCTTTTAGCAAAGGGTCCAATGGAAACTACATAATGTAAGGGAGAGGGGTGAGATCTTATTTTGTTGTTGTATGTTTGGCAAGTGTGGCATTTTTGGATGACAATAATACAATATTTGAATAGAGAAGGCCAAAAATACCCAGCACATAAGATCTTTTGGGCAATAGCATACCCAGACATGTGACCACCACATGCTCAAGAATGGTAGTCATTCAAAGCTTTCTCAACCTCATCATAAGTGAGACATCGTCTAAAAATAGAGTCAACTCCATGGAGATAAAGAGTATCATTGAGGATGATATACTAACAGGCTTGGTAACGTATGTGACGACGGTTAGTACTAGACAAATCGGGCTAGAAAGTATGAGTCTAGAGATATATAATGATATCTCCATACCAAAGGTCATCGAAACTGATTAAAAAAGGGGATTCAATGGGTAATGAATCCTCTGCTACATTTTTCGTCTCAGAACAAGGAAGCTCACATATCAATTCAGAAAACACCAAGGATTTCTTAGAATTAGCATGTTCAAACTCTAAGTCAAACTCCTGGAGATCAAAATCCATTTGGAGTATTTTCCCCCTAGCAACTGGCATGTAAGAATGTGTTGCATAGGGTTGCAATCGTAAATCACGGTGGTCTTGTGTAAAAGGATATAGTGCAATAAATGTTGGACAGCTTGAACAGTTGCCAAGGCCAGTTTTTCAACATGTAAATACTTGGCTTCCGTAGTCGTGAGACTTCGACTCAAATAATAAATAACATCTTCATCATGAGAATTGTCCTCTTGGACCAGAACCATGGCGATGGTCGAATCTGAAGCAACGCGATAAAGGAAATAATATCGACTATAATTGGGTGGGAAGAGTAGTGGGGTATGGGTTAAAGTCAATTTCAAAGCATCGAAGACTTTGTTGGCGGTGGTGTCCCATACAAATTCAAAGCCTTTCTTTAATAGTCGAGTAAATCCGAGTGTTAACTCAACGTAGTTTGGGATAAAACGACGTAGAAAGTTTGCCTTTCCTTGCAAACTTTGTAGCTGGCGAAGTAAAGAAGGAGGAGGGAGATTGAGAATGGCCTCAACCTTCAAAGGATATACTCTGATCCCTTGATGTGACACAATAAATCCTAAGAGTCATCCAAAATCCACACAAAATACACATTTGTGTGGGTTTAAGCGTAAATGATAGAACCGACAACGAAGGAAAATGGCTCGGAGGTGGGATGGATGATCACTACGATGCATGGAATGTGGTGGTAGGTCATCTAAATATGGTTGTACAATGTGATTAATATCATGGAAAGAATAATACATAGCACGTTGAAATGTTGCACCGACGTTCTTTAAACCAAAGGGAAGTTTCTGGTAGGCAAAAGTGCCCCAAGGACAAATAAAAGCAGTTTTGTGTTGATTCGCGGGTAAGATGTTGATCTGATTATATCCAAAGAAACCATCCATCAAAGAGAAGATTTCACTTTCAGAGCAATCGTCGATGATTTGGTCAATGAAGGGGGTAGGAAATTTGTCCTTAGGACAAGCTTTCTTGATATCCCTATAATCAACACAAACATGGATCGTACCTTGTTTCTTGTTAACCAGAACTAGATTGGATACCCAATTAGTTAAATCCACTTGATAAATAAAGCCAACTTTAAGAAGTTTTTCGACTTCAAGCTTGATAGCGGCTGCTTTGCGAGGGTGGACCGAACGAAGTCTTTGCTAGACGGGTTTAGCACTCGATATATATTGATTTTGTATACAACAATATCGGGGTCAATATCAAGCATTTATTCATAGCTCCATGCAAAGACGTCATGGAACTCTTGAAAAAGGGATTTATACGTGACAACTTCATCAGTGGAACACGAAGATCCAATGTGCACATTTTCGACAACTCTAGGTTTAGTGGATATGTTGAGGGGTATCGTGGGTGAAATATTACTTAATTTCCCTTCGTATAACACATTGTGTGTGGACTCGAGAACAGAATAAATGACGACAATGGTCGACGGAGTCGAAATCCATTGGTAACTCTAAAGGGTGTGTTGTTCCATGAAGAGAATGGAACAATGATGTCCATCATCCCAAGGAGTGTCCTCCATAGACATAACCGACATAAACATCTCATCTATGGGAAAAATCACGTGAAAAGGATCAAGAGATGAATCACTAAGAGAGGGGGTAGAGGGGGATGCCAATTGAATGGATTGATAAGCGGATTAAATTGGACTTTAAGGTATCTGGTTGTCATAGTGGAGATAATCACCAGGTTCAGCTACTATCCATGGGTCAAACGACTCAGGAGGTTCGTGGCCAGAGGTGGAGATCATGTTAATTAAGGCAACCAAAGGAGGTGGAATGTCGGGTGGTGGGATTGGGAAAGTACCCATCATAGTGGAATCTTTTAGTAGGCCTACGCCGAAATTCTCGTACCCAGGGGGTGTATTTGCAAAGAAAGGTACGTTGCTGGTACGTGTGTCAGATTTGAAGAAGGCCAATTGGTCTACCGTAATGAATTTTACCTGATGTGGAAAATGAACGATGCGGAAAAGAGTAGACACAACTACATGCATGGAATCGATCCAGCTAAGGCTAAGTAAAAGGTTGTAATCAAGAGGAGCGTCAAATACCTCGAATTCAACATCAACTATTTTTCCTTCTAATGTAATATGCAACGATGGGAGGAAGCCATAAGGTTTAAAGCCAGAGCCATTAAAGGCTTTGAGCTTGTTGTGTGATTTAGTTAAGGAAGGAGAGTCGATATCTTTCTAGCAAGCAATAGACATGACACACGTTGAGGCACCTTCATCAATAACTGTTCTACAAATTTTCTTGTCGGAGACAACAACTTCTATTTGAAATGTGAGTTGAGGGGGTAACCTTGAAATGTGATCTTCCAAGTCAAAGATTATTAAATTTTTATCCATAGGGTCGATTCCACCGATAGCTTTCAACAATGCCTTCCATTGTGTAGGACAACTTTGAAGGACTTTGAGGGATGACATCATAGACGATGCTTGTGCCAGGTCTTCTACTATACTGTAGTTCTGGGCAGCATGTGCATGAGGATTTAAAGAAGACTTTCGAACCATGCCCTTGGGAGGAGGGCGAAGGACTGTATCAGGGTTTGTTCGTTCGAGATGAGGAGGACCGTTGGAAGGTGGAGCCGAGGGATATTGTTGAACCAACGAAGGTGGTATATCATCAACTTTCTCCTTGGAGGAAGGGTAATGTTTGGCATGAGTGGTAAGTGTGATGCCATTCTTCTTTGAATAACCATTACACATAAGTACATAGGTGGTGGTGGAGGAAGAAGGTTGATCATGGATGACCAATTGAGCCTGTTATTGAGAAGGGAAGGTTTGAGACAAGACGACAGGGGTAGGAGGTTTTGGGGTCCCTTGGAGGAACTTCGTGACCTCGGCATGTCTTGGACAATCCTTCATGTAGTGATTATTACCACAGATAAGGAAAGGATAACGAGGTTTGCGTTTATCCTTATCTTCAATAGGTTGTGTCTTGGCCTTATCATATTGTGGGTTGTTATTCTTATCCTCCTTATTCCTACCCTTCCCTTTTTTAGATTTATTCTTACCGGTAGGAGTTGATTGAACGACGTTCACTTATGAAGTTTTACCGGTGGGAGGGGTGGGCGTCAAAGCAATTTGAACATTAGAATCATGGGATTTGGGCGTGGTGTGAGAGGTCTGTGTAGATTGAGGTTGAGCATGGAAAGTACCTATCACACCATCAACGACATGAGAAGTTGTTGGGGTCGTTGAGGTGGTTGTGGTAGAAGGATGAGGTGCATCATGAAGAAGATCGTAAAGAGTACCTGTTTGTGAATAAACGAGATCGAGATACTGGGCACAAATGATCCCCTGTTATTCTATGACAACTCCACCCATAACAATGTCTTTAGATATGTCATTCACGAAGGATTTTGTGAACCATTCTGCCAATAACTAATTGGGAATATTGAGTTTGATTAGACGTCGTCTTCATCTCCACTCATGATGTGATCAGAGATATGAATGGATTTACTTTTCTTGAAAGAACTCAAAATATCAGTTCCCATTTCATAACAGATTGGCAACTAGTAGTGAGTGAGGAAAGACATAGCTAGGGTGTTGAATCAGTGAAGAAGCCTCGTGGTAATTCTATATACCACTTCGCAGCTGAACTCGTGAGAGTTCACTGAAAAAGGTGTAACCGGATGGAATCATCCATCAAAGAGTTGGATGAACACCAAAGGTGGAAAGTCATTACATGATTGTTCGGATCCTCTCCTGGTTTACCATCGAACTTAGGAATGTTGGATGGGAGTTTGCCCGGTATGACAGGCCAATGAGGAGAGTGACGGATAGGGTCATTCAAAATTCTAGACAGATCAAGGAGGTCCAAAGTGGCAAAAAAGGGTAACTGTCTATTCACGTGAGGGTACTGGTGACTTTGGGGAGGAAGTCATGTCGGTATACCAGTAGGACCGTAAGAAGTTTGCATATAATGTGAAAATCTAGGCAGAGTCGGTTGTGGGTGTGGAGGCATGTAACCCGTGGGGTTGGGTTGGTTAGGGATGTTCCCTTGGAAATGAGTACTGGACTGAACATTCAAGCCCCAAGTGGGATTCAAAGAACCCAGATATGTTTGACCGTAGTTCGGGGGTACCGAAACACTGGTTTGACAAGGTTTTCCCCCAGAGGGTTGTGGGTTAGCTTGAAGGTTCCAAAGGTGAGCTAACAAGTTTGATGCATTTGATCCATATTGTGAATTATAAGTTCCAACTTGAGGATGTCCTCCATAAGGAGGAGGTGTCCCAATTTGAGAGTGACCCCCGGATTGAGGTTACCCCACGGCATAATATTTCCCCCTAGCAGGAATATGATAACCGAAAGTGAATAGATGATGAGTGCTACCAATTGGATTGGAGCCACTCGGGCTAGATCCACCATGAAGAGGTGGATAAGACCCTCCGAAGAGGACTCGGGAAGGCATGGGAACATAACTAGCAGAGGTATTATGCCCAAGTGGTACTTCGTATGGAATTTGGGTATGGATGGCAGCAAAAGGATTCAAAGTGTGATACCCAAGAGGAAGAGAAGGAGTAGGTCTAGAAGAACGTCGTGTACCAATGGGAGCATGGTTAACCACTATATTCCCAGAAGGAATAGTCATAGCATGAGGAAGAATTATAGAGTGGGCCATTTGAAGAGGGATGGTTGAACTAGGGCTAACTGACTGGGCTTCTGAGCCAGCAAAGAGATTGGTAGTTGTACTGGAAAAATGACCTAGGGAGACTGTGAGGAAAGTGGATTTCTCAGGTAGCTCAGGGATGGTGGGTATATCTGCTCCTACCCCTGAACCATAAAGGTCTCGTACTATACGAGGTGGGCTTCTAACTATGTTAGTAGTCTAGAAAGGATCATCAGCTCCAAAAGGTCCAGTTAGAGTTCCAGAAGAAACAACAACAAGTTCCCCGACATAATTCATCCGGAGAAAATGTCTTTCATATCTAGGAGGGATGCGGAAAGCTTCCATAGAATCGAAAATAATTCGGAAATTTCCAAAGAGGATGAACCTTCCTCTTGTGTTAGATTGGTATCCTGGACTTCACTCTATTGAGGAGAGCCCTTTGATGTGTGAGGGGGTATAGGGGTAGAATCTTCCATGTTTTCTGGTGGAAGTCCCTATACCCTGCATGAACGACGAGGAGGGTCTATGTTGGTGAAACCAAAAAATCTACGGATAAAATCTATGGCCAACTAAGTAAACAAACAACACATGCTAGTAAAATATAGGAATCAAAACCAAGCAAACAAGACCTTCCTATTCTGAAGTCATTAGTTGGTGATGAAATCCAACGTTGCGATGTCGAGACAAGAAGGGGCTGGGCTAGGGTGGAAAAGTTACGTTGACGACCTGCTTAACGAACTTACACCCTAGTGCAAGCTCCCACACATAATCGTGGGTATACCCTCTAAGGATCCCGAGTGAGTCTGTTCAACATCAATTCCAGGTACCGTGGAGACTTGCCCCTCCATAGTCACCTTGTGTAAGACCCTAAGAGGATAGGCTACTACAATTACCACGAACAACAATGATGCCTAGGGGAACAGTCAATAGTCTGATCCACATGCAAGGGCAGGGTATCGAGCCCGAAATCAACTTGAGAGGCTTCCACTCATCATTGTGGGTATGCCTTCAAGTGATCCCCATAATATGTGCAAGCACTTGGATGCAAGTCCATATATTATATCCTTGTCGATGAAAACAAAGATCGAAAAAAGATCAAAAGAGAGGCGTTTGATCTTCGAAATCAATCAAGATCAAGTTGAAACAATCAGAAGGAGTCAAGAACTGGTATTAAAAACCCTTTTCCAGCTGACTGAAGCAAAACTTGGGCAACAGTAAAGGTCAAGACCCAATCCAAAAAGTTTTCAAACTCCGCCACGGGAATGCAGTATAACACAGTGCACAAATGAGTGGTTTCCATAGGCCAATAATCATGCAGGTCGTGGCAATCCCGCATTGAAACATACCACTAGGGTGCGGAAATAGAAGGTTTCCGTGATCTACCTATAAGGTGTAGTGCGAAAATCTTTCACAAAAAAAAAAAAAATTCAAAAAGGAAAAAGGGTCTCAGGAAAATTTTAAACCCAATGAGTCTAATTGGATCTCCCACAGACTCAGAGACTGAAACATAATGTAAAAGACAGGCTATGAGAAAATGGCCTACAAAAAACCACAATCAAGTTGTACTTCCCTAGTAGAGTCACCAATTTTGTTAACGGGTAAATCGGTAAATGTGAACATGAACTAATCCCCCTAGATCCACCTGGATCTATAACAAAACAATATGGAACATGATGCTTTCCCTAGGTTTCAATCATTGATTTTAACTACCAAAGAAGGAATAAAGAACAAACCTTATGAATCGCTTCCTTATGTCTTTGTTGATCTTGCCTTACTCCGATGTTCCTATGAGATCAGATTTGTAATAACACAAATCAACCAGTGTGAAAGCAACAATAGTGAAATTCAATGACAACCTAAACATGTGATCAAGGAGTCATGTAATAAAATATCAATCATTTTATGGGAAAGAGACGTGCCACTGTATTATATTAATGAAAGGTAGAAGATACAACCGAATTGCCTTGATGTCGCAAGTTCCCTTTCAGTGGCCCTTTTTTCTGACACACACATACATTTGCTCCGACATTTTCATGAAGACTTTTCACAAAATCTTAATGAATGAATGGAGACCTCAAGCATCACTTGAAATAGGATTCTTCACACAGTCTTCAACCTATTCTTTCTTCAACCTCTATGCTTCTTTATGCTTGTACCTCTAACCTTTTCCATGAGAAGCCTATCATTATATAGGAGAAACTGAAGTGGTTAAAGAGATGAGGATGATCCCATCAAATCAAAGAAGTGTAGGATCATAACCATACGGATGCCACCTCATATTTCCAGAAGATTCCACTTCTAGAAGTTGCTAGAACTTCTTTCCTCTTTTAGTTTTAAAGTGTCGCCACAACCTGCCTATATAGCATCCTGTGGAAATCCTATGGGCTGGCTATAGTTCAGCCTATGGAAACCAGGGATTTCTACACTGTGTAAAGGGAGCAGCCTGCGACAACCTTCCAAAGATGCATCTTGCAAGGGTAGAAAGAGGTTTCTTTTCTTAGGAAAAAGATCATATTTGGAACTTGAACACATGTTTATGTGATCATCATCAGGGTGACCAAAATAATGTGTAACAGACTGACAACTTTAACGTACATGTACGCTAACTTGGTTGCCTCATATTTAGGTTTGGGATGAAAAACCTAGTGGTTCAGTTAGTAAATAGTTAAAAACCTCCATTTTTGTGAATACCTCTCTCTATATCTCAGTTTTTTACATTATTTTTCTATAGGCTACAAAAATTGGTTCTTGACGAAACTACGAACATATATATAGTCAGCTATGTAGATTCCAAATATATAGTTTTTTTTAATTAATATTTTTCACTATTTTTATCTTTGCTTATATTGAAATCTTAGAATACATACCTCTAAATTATTTCTTCTATAATTTTTTGTTGGCTCAACCATTTCTAAAATGAGTTATAGTTTGCACTAGAAGAGACTGATATCTACAATCTAAAAACAAAAATAAATTATTTTGATCATGCTACGACCCTATCAACCTGCATGAAAAAGGGTGTTGTAATTTCAAGGATATGTTCACTTTCATAATTTAAAAAAAATATATAAAATTAATATTATAAATTTCCAAAAAATATACTGCACTAGAGAAACATGTTCTCTAAAATTATACAAGTTTTTGGAATGAAATTCCATTGTTAAGGTACTTCACACTTACACAAACAAAGACATATATACTAGTTTATGTTGGAAAAATAACATACCACTTTTATAAAAAAAACAAATTTCACATAGTTATTTACAATTTCTATGAATGAAAATTGCATATTCATAAAGTTAATTCAATTTCATACATTTCATTTTCTTGCACCATATTCAAATTCATTGTAAAAGTACCTTGAATAATCCCTTGAAGTTAACAAATTGTTATTTTTCCATGTTTTCATTGCCACTAACACATCATGAGAGACCATCATTATCTTGTACTCACCCCCTTAATAAATGTCACAATTTGATATCACATTTTATTAACATCACAATGAGAAAAAAACCTTTAATAAACATAAAAATGTGACATGAAATTTGATGAATGCCACAATATCACATAGTCATTAACCTGGAAAGATGAATGTCACAATCTGAAATAACCAAATTAAGAAACCGAACAATTTGACATAAACTTAGCTAAGATGAATGTCACAATGTGACATAACCATGCTCGAACGTCGTAATCCAAAATAACCCAAAAACATGTTGCAATCAGATGAAACCCTTGATGAATGTCATAATGCGACATCACCTTTGATAAACTCTGCAATGTGACATAACTATTAATAACATTACTAAATTATTAACCCTATCCAACCACAATCAAACACCATATTCAACCATAATGTAAAATGGCCAATTGAAGTCATCTAAACTTCATGTGAGATGGCCCTAATGACTGTCACAATGCAACCATTTTTTACATAAGTTATTGAATATGAATGCTACAATTTAACATAAATATTGAGGAATGTGGGTTATGGCCAACCAAATCCAACCAAACTCAATTCAACATAACCATTGGTGAACATTGGAATGCAACATAAACATAGATGATTTTAGGGGCTAAATTTTGCAAATGGGCTAATTTTCCATGGTTTTTCCCAAAAATTGATTTGCTAATTTCCATTTTTATTAAAAACGATTCGCCCAAATTCCATCGAATAAAATTATTTTACCTTAAAAATCGCCAAAATTTTATATAAACTAATATAAAATCCTTAGAAATTTGAATACTTTCGCAAAACTATCGCCAAACATTTTACATTTTGCATATTAAGGACTAGTAAGATTAGCTCATGTTTCTACATTTTAATATAAATTTCTATCCTTAAAATCATCCCTAAACATAAATATTAAGGAACATAGCAATTTAACATAAAGTAAACCAAAATGAATGTCACAATCTTTCATAACCATTTAAAAATGTCACAATCCAACATAACCCTTGATGAATATTGCAATGCGATAAAATCTTTAATGAATGTCACAGTGCAACATCACATTTGTTGAACACCACAATGTGACAAAACCCTTAATGAACAACATAATGTAACATGAAATTTGATGAATGTTGCAATGTGACATAGACATTAACGTGGCAAGATGAAATTGTAAATATGAAATAACCAATAAGGAATGTTGCAATCCAACATAACCCTCTATGATTGTCACAATGCAACAAAACACTTTATGAATGCCATAATATGACATAATGTTTAATCAACACTGCAATGCAACATAAACATAATGAATGTAGGAAGCAACCGCAAGTCAACTAAGAGAAATGTCTCAATCTGACATAACCATTGAGAAACATCACAATGAATCATACCCATATTATTACGATGAGAGGTGCTCTCAAGTCCAACATGGGGGAGAAGTTGTCACGTGATGTTAGATTTCGAATATTTCAAAATTTTCAAAAATTTAAAGTCGGCTCAATTAAAATCTCAATTAAAAAATTCGACTCAATTAATAAAACTAAAAATTACACACATTATTATATATATCATATTTACTATTACTTTAACATTTACAATTACTATTACTTCTATTACTTTAGTATTTACTATTTACTTTACTATATTTACTATTACTATTTTACTAGTTACAGAAATAGGAGCTTTGACTCCAGTGATAATACTATGAAAATTGATTTAAGTGACGATACAACAAAACATAGTGAACTATAATATTATAATATTGAATAACTAAAAACTATGTACTGGAAACAATAACATTAAATATTAAGCGAATTATATTAGTTGTGCTCTCTGAGATATTCTTGGATAAATTTTTAAGGGAACTATCTTAGATGTGCTCTCTAATTTAGAGAAATTTGTTGCATTGATTTAATGTGTTAACACTCTTTAAATTTTGTCCAGCTGATAGACAAACGACAAAGGTAACTATTTCAACCAAATTTAGGTTGGATTCTGACCCTTCCAACCATAGAGGGATCTCTCATACATATAACTATTGAAAATTCTCAAACAACTTGGAAATGCACACATAGAGGTTAGATTCTGTAATAGGATAAATTTAAAAAGTGGTAGGACAAAACTAGAGGGCATGGCCATTGGGCAATGGGGTCAATTCCTGAAATCGTACAAAGATTTATAAGCTATGTATTATAGAGGGAACATAGGAAAACTAGGCACGATGTTCAACCAAATAAGTAATATGAGATGGCAGTGGGAAAAGAGAGTAAAGACCACTATGACAAGAGGCGTCTAACTGGGGATGAATATATTGGTATAGCTTTAGAAGAAGAAACATAAAGGCTGGCTATTGAAAACATAGCACCAATCTAGGATGAATTCTGAACCAGGAACCAATAAACACATAACAAGTATAATCAATATGAGAAAGAGCACTAACAAGGTGAATTTTTTCTTTTTCTTAAAGATTATCGCTAGCAGAAAAACACATTCATGAATATGAAATACAAGAAGACATATTTAACATCAAAACCATGATGAATCTCAACTATCTAAGAAAACCTTCTCTGCTTATATTAAAATCCATAAGAAATCACAAAGTTTTCCTGCTACAAGGGCAGGCCCTTCTTCGTCCAGTAGAACTCTTCATTTATATTTTTAACAGTATATATAGATAAATTACATATGAGATCCAAAACAAATCATCTTCTCCAAGATTCCAAAAATAGATATCGGTTACAGAGGGAGTAACATACCAAAAACAAACTTCTACTTTCTAGGGAATGTTACAAACAAAAAACTGAAATATTTGAGATCCTTACCCTGAATGCCACCCGTCTACAAAATCACAAGATTCCTTGAAATGAACTCTATTTATCCTGTCATGAATTTTTTTATTTTATCTTTTCAATCTCTTCCTTTAACCTGTTAAGCGAACTAGACTAGTCTTCTTCAATACCTTTAGCTGTCCCAGCTTTAACTTCCTCCTTTCGTTGCTTTTTCCTTTTTCTCTCTCCAACTTGCGCACTGTGTCCATTTTCATATCCATTAATGATCAAATCTTTCATAATAGGATTCAACCTAATTTCTTCACCTGGTCCTAGTTCATCTGCAGACTTTGCGTGAAATTTTGTTGTCAGATTTCACACAGCATGTCTTTCTCTCTTTTTACTTGATAGCCCTATTATATTATTTGAATTTTCTGGTTTGTTGAAAAGCACTGGATCTTTCTCCTCGGTGCCCTTTGGTTTTCTAGGGAACATGATCCTATTTCCCTCAACTGTACATGAATTGGAAAAGTGATTCGATTTGCAGTTATCCCACTCTAGAATAAACCGTCAATTACCCAAAATAGAGTAATTTCACCTGTGTTTTGAGTAACAGTCACCATTGAGTACTAATCATGGGCTACTGACGAAATTCCTTACAGGGATAACGACTTATCACATTTGACCATCGATTTCCAATGACGAATTTTAAATCAGTTATTTGGCGACGCTTACTTGGCATTACGCAAATGAATGGTATCTAAACAAGTGTCTCAAGATGATTTGACTGGCCGTCAAGTTTTCTTTCCACATGTGACCCTTGGATTTGACACATTTAATGACACTTAACACGTGATTTCAGGGTGTGATGGATTGGTTTCGAGTTCACCCGCTTTCCCCCATGAAATGCGTCTGAGGATGCCACGTATCTTTACGAGAAACCACTGTTGGAATTTCGGGCCCGCTTAGACATTTTAACCTTCGCTCTAGTTCTCCACCCGAAATGATCCCTAACCGTTGATTTGCGGTGCTTGCGATCTACGGACCACCAAGTCCCATCAACTCCACACTTCCTATAGACTTAGCCTCCTCCTGTTAGATATGGCCCCGTCCTCTAGTTTATCACGTCTCTACACTGGTTTAAGCTCTTGCTAAGTCCCGAAACTTGGATTCCATATAAAAATTGTTATAGTGATAACATGGGCTCCGACTGGGGATGTTATCCTCCCTGCGAGGTAGCAAAGAACATGTAGACCATGTGCCCTATCCATCAAGCTTCTCCCAAAATGGGTGTGTACCCTATTCTGACTTGTCACTAATGTCTTCTAAAAACTAAAATTTTCCCACTGCTTTCACCTTGAGACTGAACGTTGGATATACTGCTAAAATCTAAATGAACACTTTATTTGAAAATCTAAACTTGAAAATGCTTGATTATCAAGCTTATTCGTGCATACCTACCCTAATTGTTGAAATGATCTTCCAATCAAATGAAATCATAATTCCAATGCAACCATGCAATCATTTTATCTACTATCTGGTTTCTTTGCACACGCTTGCTCCAAAGCCTGTCTACTGATAATTTATTCAAGAATTTACATATGAATTCAAATCTCAAAGATTCAAAAACATTAGGATTGTTTACTGCCTCCAACAAAACTAAAAATGGATCCTCTAAAACATGCACAAAACAAAAATCATGTTTCACTCTTTCCATTACATTCTTACTTTCATGTGATTTAACCAGTTGATTGCCACCAAGAAGATGAAAAATCTGTTGAGACTGCTGGAAATAAAAATCTTTTGAATCATAAGATAGTCCTGACTGGAACAAACTCTCTATTAGAAAGCAATCCATATTTAATGATGATGTTGACTGACCATCATCTTTATTTCTAAGCTTACGACCCATCATAAGATGTAAATTCTGGTTGTTAAAACTCTCCATATAGCATGCCACAGGGTCATGAAACACATGAGAAAACATTTCTTTTTGATGAACCAAAACAGAAGGACATGCCTCCTTCACAAGTGTTTGTTGTCTTTGTCCTACTTCTTCGGTCCTGAGAACATTTTCAGAACCATAATATTCAAAGGAATTAAATAAAACAACTACTTCTTTATGATCTTTCTGCATTCCTAATCGAATCATGACATACACTTTTTTGTTGCTTCCTTGAAACTCTATGTCATTTGTTTTCTCATTGTTTTGAATCTCCATAGAAGCATTTTTAGCACCCTCATCCATGTCTAAACCCATTGGAATTCTGACAACCACATCATTCATGAGGGAAAAAAGACAACTTTGAAACACTTTGTTTTCTTGGGGAACTTGTTGAATATATTCATCAAGTTCAGGAGAAGGAAAATGACTTTTGACAACAATTCTTTGATCAAATTTTTCTATTTGCTCATGATTTTCTTTTAGGCACCATTCAAAGGAAGAAAAACATAATGGGAGATAGTTTTCATTTGCAAGTCCACTGCTTTCTTCAGGTTCAACATCATGTCTGGAGGGTTTATGTTCTGAAACAATATTAACATTTTGCTTCAACAATTTGAAAGAAGCAAAGAACAATGGAAAGGTTCTTCCACTTTATTCAAAATCTTCTTCATTTTCTTTACTACTGTCATATGCACATTTTCCACTTTCTTTGGATTGCTAAACACACTCATCTTCAGCTTCATTTTCAACCAATGGATGCAATTCCTTGTTAATGTTTTCCAGTGAATCAAAATGGTTTGGCATCATCAAACCTCCCTTTGCTTCAGTGATGGTATTATAATTCTCTGTCAACAATTTAAATGAAGGAAAGCATAAAGGTAAAGGATTTCCTTCAGTTGGTTCAAAATTTCTTCTTTGTAACTGTGATATTTAAGCTAATTTCCCTCAATATACTGCTGAAAAGGAACATTTTCTGATAGAGAACATGTGACTAGTTGTTCCAGGAATTCAACATCACAATCATCATTATATTCATCATATATAGGAAAATCAACAACGTCTACAATGTCATCTAACAAGAACAAACTTGGAACATCAACCTTCTCTTCAACATACTGATTTGAAACTCATCTTCTTGATTGTCTATAAATAAAACAATCAGCTCCATGCTTATCAAGGGGTGGATCAGAAGCTACATTAGTGCCCTCTATTTCAATAAGTGGAATACAATCCTTTGCAAAATCATTAGCATTTAAAACTTCAAGAGGACCTATGATATTATCAACTCTATGCTCAAGATTCCAATCAATTGTTTTATGTTCATATTCACTTTCATGTTCTTGAGCATCCAACCCTTCATTTCGAATCTATTCACATGCTTGGATATTGTGTTGAATCTCCTGAGCATCATTAAATATTTTTTGTAAGGACTTAGGTCTTCTTTCCATTGGGAAGAAAGACAAATCTGGATGAAGATTAGTGGCATACTGGAGCATGGAAACAACTTCAATGTGTTGAATTTATTTGGGAAAATTATAATAAATATTGGAAAAATTTCTACTGAATGTAGAAATAGTTTCATTTCTCTGCCTCTTTAAGGCATAGAACTCTGTAAGTTGTAGATCCAAAGATTTCCTCTTGCCCCAAAACTCTGAAAAAACACTCTTCAATTCTTCCCATGAGATAATTGTCTCTGGCTGCAAATGTTTAAACCATTCTTTGGTATCTCCTTTCAAGGATTGAGAGAAGGCCCTTATACAAACATCATCATGGTCAATCTCAATCAAATCTATAAAATTCTCAAACTCTTGGATGTGTTTTTCAGCTGTGATGTCATCCGTTTCTCCATCAAACACAAGTAGGTACTTATAGTTCTTTGGAGGAAAAACATGAAGGATGTGAGGTAACTTTAAGGGTCTGTATCTATGCTGAGTCTTGGAGAGTGTTGGATCAAGTACAAGAGGTGAAATATCAACCTTGGTTTCATGAGACTCATCAACTTGGTTACGGTTATCACATGGCTCAGATGGGAGATTTTGATCAAAATCAGTGATAAGATGAGGATATGTATGTATAAATTTAAAAGGAGGATATACAATTTCAAGATTCTCATGATCATCATTTGAATGCAGCAGGTGAAGAAAAAATTGTTTAGCATGTTTAGGAAAGGACAAAAGGTAATTAATAACAAAAAATATTATGTCTTGGAAAAAACTCAACTTTAGGTACTTGTTTTCTCCCATGATGTCCATTCATACCTTTGTCAGGGGATCTCATCTTCTAGTGGAGTCTCTAAGTCTCATTTGAACCTTGAGTGGAGTCGCCAATAAAATCTTCAAGCTATTGAGTCTTTGGACAATGAAGTTGCCATGAAAAAATTGAAATCTAGATTCTTGAAATTGGAGTCACCAGGTGAATGATGTACAACATTTCTATGTCTGAATATGTTTCACCATCAGTACTTAGATGTGAACTTTGTCATTTCTCGCAGTGAATATTTCATCTTCATTCCCTGGCAACAACGCCAGAATGTTAGCACTCTGTAAATTTTGTCTCGCTGATAGACAAACGACAGAGGTAACTGTTTCAACTAACTTTAGGTTGGATTTTGACTCTTCCAACCAGAGAGGGATCTGTCATGCATATAGCTATTGAAAATACTCAAAATATTTGTCAATGGACACATAGAGGTCAGATTCTGTAATAGGATAAATTTTAAAAATGGTAGGACAAAAATAGAGGATAGGGCCACTGTGCAATGGGTTCAATTCATGAAATCGTACAAATATTTATAAGCTATGTATTCCAGAGGGAACAGAGGAAAAATAGGCACAGTTTTCAGCCAAATAAGTAATATGAGATGGTAGTGGGAAAAGAGAGGAAAGACCACTATGACAAGAGGCGTCTAACTAGGGACGAATCTCTTGGTATAGATTTAGAAGAAGAAACATAAAGGCTGAATATTGAAAACATAGCACCAATCCAGGGTGAATTTTGAACCATGAACCAATAAACACATAACAAGTATAATCAATATGAGAAAGAACACCATCAAGGTGATTTTTTTTCTTTTGCTTAAAGATTATCGCTAGCAGAAAATCACATTCATGAATATGAAATACAAGAAGACATACTGAACATCAAGACCATGATGAATCTTGTCTATCTAAGAAAACCTTCTCTGCTTATATTAAAATCCATAAGAAATCACAAGGTTTTCCTGCTACAAGGGCAAGCCCTTCTCCGACCAGTCAAACTCTGCATTTATCCTTTTAACAATATATATAGATAAATTACATATGAGACCCAAAACGAATCATATTCTCCAATATTCCAAAAATAGATATCGGTTACAGAGGGAGTAACGTACCAAAACTAAACTCCTACTTTATAGGGAACGTTACAAATAGAAAACTGAAATACTTGAGATCCTTACCCCGAATGCCACCTGTCTACAAAATCACAAGATTCCTTGAAATGAACTCGATTTATCCTGTCATGAATTTTTTCATTTTAGCTTTTCAATATCTTCCTTTAACGTGTGAATCCAACTAGGTTGGTCTTCTTCAGTACCTTTAACTGTCCCAGCTTTAACTTCCTCCTTTCATCGCTTTTTCCTTTTTCTCTCTCCATCTTGTGTGCAGTGTCCATCTGCATATCCATTAATGATCAAATCTTTTATAATATGATTCAACCTGATTTCTTTGCCTAGTCCTGGTTCATCCACAGACTTTGCATGAAATTTTGTTGTTAGGAGTCATGCAGTATGCCTTTCTCTCTTTTTACTTGATAGCCCTGTCATATTATTTGAATTTCCCGGTTTGCTGAAAACTACTCGATCTTTCTCCTCATCCCCCTTTGGTTTGCCAGGGAACAAAAGCCTATTTCCCTCAAATGTACATGAATTGGAAGAGTGATTATATTTGCAGTTATTCCACTCTAGAATAAACCGTTAATTACCCAAAATAGAGTAATTTCACCCGTGTTTTGAGTAACAATTGCTATCGAGTTCTAATCATGGGCTACTGATGAAATTCCTTACAGGGATAATGACTTATCACATTTGACCATCGATTTCCAATGACGAGTCTTAAATCGGTTATTTGGAGGCACTTACTTGGCATTGCGTGGACGAATGGTATCTAAAGAAGTGTCTCGAGATGATTTGATTGGCCACCAAGTTTCCTTTCCACTTGTGACCCTTGGATTTGACACATTTAATGAAACTTAACACATGATTTTGGGGTGTGATGGTGTGGTTTCGAGTTCACCCGCTTTTCCCCTTGAAATGCGTCAGAGGATGCCACGTATATTTATAGGAAACCACAGTTGGAATTTCAGGCCAGCTCAGACATTTTAACCTCCGTGCTAGTTCTCTGCCCGAAATGATCCCTGACCATTGATCTACGATGCTTGCGATCTGTGGACTGTCGGGTCCCATCTGTTAACTCTAAAAAACGCACCAGCATTTTTGAAGGAAATATGCCTAATCTTGTAGAGAAATTTTGACTATCTTCCATAGTTCCAAATCAAAATATGATTGTACCATTGGAAAGCCTACGATCTGTATATGTCGATCGACTATTGGAACGTGCGAAACGGATATTCCATGGCTGAGAAAATTGATTTTTCCCAAAGGCAGTTTTTTTCTGAAAATTCTGACTTTCGGTGGTTAAATTACCTAGGAAATGTTCCAGT
>CBVK0100077252.1:0-11559 GCA_900067695.1 Picea abies
CTCTTTGCCCAAATGCATCAGGCACTCTTCCTCTGTTTCCCCTATTTCCTCTATTTCCAGAGCGGTTGTTGCCTATGTTGAAGAAACTCATCTAACTATTCACCAATGATCAAATTAGTATACACAAGTCACAATATGTTAATCATCAAATACTATTTTGCCTTAAACATAATTTAATAATGGCTCTAAACCGAATAGTCAATCAAGCATACCAAGGGGAAAATGAAAGGAAACAAGGGAAACATGGATGAATATCATAATTGCCTTTTCTCTACTTGTTTTCCACAATATAAACTGTAAATATTTACTATACGGTCACTGATCTCATTGAACATGGGAAAATGGATGTAAATGAAATTATAATGACAAGGAATAATGAAAAAGAGGACTTGTAATTTATGGAAAATGAAAATAGATGACATGAATGCATGATAATGTTCATAATCCGTATCAATTCTGCTTACAACTTATCTCATTTACAATTCTGTTAAAGATTGTATATCAAACTTCTACTTTTTTCCAAACATTCATTGTGTCCTATTTGATAGTACGAGCTTGTATTATCAAACAATTTCAATCACTATCCCTATCAACAAAGATTATGAATATCTTGGGTTCAAATGACCAGAGTATAAACTGAAACAAGCTTGTAATTTTAAAACAAAATCTCAAAAAGACATCATGGCCAATAGAGGTAAGTTGTACTTTCAAAACAATTTCAATGTTGTATCATGCAAATTTATACTCATAACCTTTCGAAAGAACATCATCAACAAAGAGTGCATATAGTCATAATATTTCTTCTAGACATGTTTATCATCAACAAAGAGTGCATATAGTCATAATATTTCTTCTAGACATGTTTGAAATCAATTCGACCAGGTGACCATAAATATAAAAGCTTCTCAAAACAAAGTTTGTTTAAGCAATATTCAAACTCAAAACTATTGTTAACTTATCAACTCAATTCAAAAACAATTATCTTTCTCACAATTATGAGTTTGAAGTTCAATGCAAACTCTCCACCAATTAAAAGTCAAATAACACTGTTGTAAAGCCATATAACAACCCATATGCATGCTAAAAATTGAACTAATCAAAAAAATTGGTGAGTTCAACCCTAACTTTTTTCCCAAACCCAATCAAACGAAACCAGTTTACATATCACTGTGCATAAATTGTTCAAAGGATTAAGTTACCACAATATAAATCTGAAACTGAAACTCAAAAAGCCGAAATTAATGAGGGACTGCATAAAAAAATCATGACATGATTTTATGATTTATAAGGTCACAATAAGTTGGCATAACTCTTCAAAACAAACTTAAAAAAGTCATCATATTGCCACGAGTTTGAAAGTTAAGTCAACCAACTACTTCATTGATTGAAAGAAAAACAAACAGCTTGAATACATCCATTCAAAGACTCAACCAATCATTTATAAATTCGTGGGTTTGAATCCGACTTCAATTAAGCAAAACATAAGGTTTATGTACCCTTACTTCAAGATTTATTCACACACACAAAAAAATTTAATCCCAAAATTCGACCAAGACCAAGGGTTAACTCCAGTCATCATTGGCATAGTTCATATGAGCTTGTCTAAAATATGAGCATGGGTTTGAAACCCAAAACAACCAAAATCCATCATAGTTCTCAGTTGTTCACAACCAAAATGAATGGTCTGTGCAAATAATTTATCAATTTTGAAAAGCTAATTTTGACTTGGCAAAAAGATTTTGTTGCTAGTCATAAACCTTTACACAACTATGACTTATGCCAAATGAACAAGGTTGGGTGCAATTTTTTGCATGCAAATACACCCTTTTCTAACCAAAATTTTAATGACTCAAGACACCTATTCAAAACAAACAACTTGTATTAAAACCACATTTTCAAATTGGGATACTGGACAATAGAGGAAATACGACAAAAACTTGAACCCATGTCACAATTCCAGTAAATTCCAAATGGGTTTAATCCAAAAAAATTATTGATAATTTCTTTAAAAATGGAAAGTGAACATCCAAAAAAATTATTGATAATTTCTTTAAAAATGGAAAGTGAAAAGCATGGAGTGAAGATAGATTCATCATAGAGTAACCACTTGATAAACCCTTGAACCATTAATTCATTTAGAGCGAAAAAGCAGGGAAAAGAGCAACATACCCAAAACCAGTCAAGAACATAGCCATTAATAAACTATTACTGTGCAAAATGTATGCAATTGATGCTCAACAAGTTGATATTTGCATACATGAGCTTGAATGATTTTTATACCAGTGATGATGGGAGAAAATGGTTGCCATAACTACCAAGAGTTGAGCTTCCACCCTAGCCTCGAACTCTACCTCTCCATAACCAACAACAAAATGAAATGATCAAATCCCAAGGCCAAAATGAGGGTGCTATACACAGGACTATGGGATTAATTATCCACATCCTTGGAAAATTAATTGCATGGTCAACCCATCACATCCACCCCAAAACCAAAATCACATGTGTATGCCACACAACACATTAAACGATTCACATGAACCATAACATATACACAATATACCATATTAACCAATCCCACTCTGAAATCAACTGCCATGTAAACACATCACCATGCACTATATCAACTCAAACGACTCTTTATTCATTTCTTCTTAAACTTGTCACTTCGTAATAACTGACCAAATCATCATACAAATGAATATGATATGGTTTAATCATTTTCATTATCAACCATATGCCATGTAATTCATATATATAATATGCCATATATCACATATATAATAACCCAAACTTTGCACCAATAACAATATATGCACCACTTTATATCGACTCAATTCAAACATGTTGCCCCACAAACTTGAACTTATGTCATTCCATAACACAACTTTTTGTTGTAACATATAACCATATGAACATATTAACATGATACACCATATTTTATATTGAGGTTTTGTATGTGAGAAACCCATGTAGTATAAAAAATCATGCCTCCACCCAATACAACTCATCCTTATTTACATGTATAAGAATGATTCCAACCTCTTTTATATGTGCAATCAAGAATATTGCAGATCACATAATTTTCATGTTTCATAAGTGCTATGTCAACAAGTTGAAGAATGGTGACAAGAAACCATTACTGCTAAGCATCAAACCGAAGCACATCCAACCATAAAATCATGTAAAGAATCATCACTTTTGAACTTTCATTAGAATACCATTGATGTAGATATGTATGTATGCTATGTGAAATACTTGAAAACAAACTTTTATGTGTTTTCTTCTAGGGGACCCCACCTATTGATATTATATCATCATAAATAGGCCTTGCAATAATTTGCAACCTTTTATAGTAGGTGACAACATTTTGAGTCAACATGTATTACTTTACATATTGTCCCAAAATTAACCAAAATTTGCAAAACATGCTAAAATTCAGAAAATTTTAAATGTTAGTCCATGAAGGACCCCTTCAAGACCTGTGAATTTTCAATTGAGCTTGGGTGGTCTCTTTATAGATCTGTATGAGTTACTTAATGATTTCCCATCTTTTTTCTTGTAGATTGCCCTCTTGTTTGAATTCACGAAGCACGAACAAATGAAATTCTGAAGGAGATGGAGATTGGTTGCCAACTAGAGAAACACAACGTCTACTCTATGTTCTTGACTCTTGTTGCCACCACCCTTAACCATTCAACCATTAACATATATTTTTCTTCCTAAGCTTGCATGCAGGTCTTTAGTTTGTTCTCCATCTCTCCTTGGATACATATTTCAACTCTCATTTGAGTTACATGCCTCTCCCACCCCTAGGCATCAATTCTCTAGATGTTCTCCCACATAGAGTGCCGATCACTCCAATGTATAATTTCCTTGGCCATGTCTCTCCGGGCCTTCACAATTCCTCTCTATAGGACCTGCATATGCTTTTAAACCTTGACTAGCTTACACATTACACATTATTTTCTCTTGCATGATGATCTCATAGCCACTGGAAAAATTGTAATGGATTCTTGTAACTCCCCGGTTTCAATCCTCAATGTAGAATTGTATATTTTAAAATATTATGAATGCCTAGGGTCCAAGCGATGTAATATGTAAACATTTTACAGTGAAAAATAATAAAAAACTAAAATACACCATTGGTTATAAACGAGTAAGGACTATAGTAATTGGGGGATATGATTCCACAAGACAATGGGCTTAATGGGGGTTTTGAGGGGTTTCCACATGACTTGAGTCTTAATCCACCTTCATAAATCATTTTTTCATTTAGTTATTTATCCCTTTGACTTATTAAGCATTCAATCATTGAGTTCATGTAAGAGGTTGGTGGGAGAGTTAACTAATCTAGTTATGACAACATGGGTTGAGTGTAATCATCTTTGGGGAAAAAGTGAGAGTTAAGCAAGAACGGGGGAAGAAGGAAAAGGAAATTATAGTAGGAAAGGAATGTTGGATTGTTATATTCTTTGTAGTGAAAGAACATTAATCTGATTATCTAGTTGAGGTGCATTGATTGGGAGATAAGTCGATTGACGAGTTAAGTTGAGTCGATGGTTAAGTTGAGATCGAAGTGATAAATAGGGAAGTTGAAGTCGAAGTGCTCGATGAGAATTTGAAAGGTTAGCTGATAGGAGATTGAGTGGCAATCGATTGGAGGTCAATTTGGAAGTTGACTATAACCAACTCTCGAGATCCATGAGATTGCATCCAATCATCTACGTGGACCTGTAACCATTTTTGGGCGCCATGATTTAGGGTTTTGCATGTTTTAAATCCTATAAATAAGGTGTGTTGTAATACTATAAAAGCTAATCTTTAGATGAAGGTTGTTGGTCATGTAGGTTGTAGGGTTGTTCTTGTGTAAATCAAGAGAGTATGATGACGATTGTGTCTTAGGTGTAGGCCAAGGTTAGTCATGTGACTCTTTGTTCAATGAATGAATAAGACAACAAGAGAGTAATACGCTCAAGGAATGCTAATTTTCCTGATTTTGGGTTACCGGGGTAAAATCTCTATGTACTGTGTGTTTGTCATTTATTTTCTACTCATATCTATCTTCTGTTTCTTAATTGGTTTAGTGTAAAGGGTTAGTTTACCCAACAAGGGCAACACTTTTTTTTAGCATACCTTCAAAACAACAAGAGGAGCATAAAAACTAGAGTTAGTGTTGGGAAAGAGTGGATATCCATAGAGGGCATTGAAGACAACTTGTTGAAGCTAGGAATTACATGGAGAATGAGGCTATTATGCCCGTGAGTAATGTTTGGTGAGAAATTACACGAATATCATGTTTAAAGGATATTGTGATCATTCCTATTGCAACTGGATTTCTTGGAGCCCTGAACAAAGAGATTTATGGTCGGTATGTGTTGGAGCCCTAGAGGGGATGGAGATTGTCTAAGGGAATGCAATGTCGATAAGGAAATCTCATCCATTGGGTTGTGCAAGTTGATGGGGAAGAGATTTGGGAGGTTAGGATTGTTGTAGAATTCATTTCACTTTGTTTTAGTGAGTTTTTGGCTAGTAAAGTGCACTGTAAACACCCATAGGAGCCTGTCCGTCCTTCTGGAATCATGGCCCTAACATGGGGGTGACTTGCTGCTGAGAGAATTAGAGCATCAAAGTCTATGGTTTGGTGGAATGTTCGATGTTTACATCCGATTGTGTAATTTTTTTTTGAAAAATAAGTGTTTTGACTTTTGTGTTATTTACTATTAAATGTTGTGTGTAAATGTTTCATTTTAGATTGTATTTTATGTGATTGAATGTTGTTGTGCATACTCAAATAATATGCATTCACAAATTTAAAATTATTGATCACTACATGAGCTTGTATATCATGCTATGCATATTTTGACATTTGAATCGGTATGTTAGTCGATTAGTAGTAACATGGCCCTGTGAGGGAGCTGAGTATGTTACAATATGGTATTAGTGTGAAGGTTTCAACACCATACCCATATGGGTCAAAGACAAGCACAAATTTAACAATTTTGTTGTTGCAAAGTTTTGATTTGCGTTGAATTAGGGGAAATTTGTAAAATCAAAGTGAAATCCTTAAATTTCTAAGCAAATTTAGGTCAAATTTGCACTTAGAATTGTCAAAGAGATATTTACTTGCATCGATCTGCAAGTTGCAGAGTTAAATTTGGGTTGGGAGGTTGAATTTCATGTTTTCATGGCGATTGTGAAGTTTGGAGAATCAACGACCGAGCTCACATTGATATTGAGATCAACAACTGAGATTCATCTTGGATCGGTCTAAAAATTCTTAGTTCATTGAAGAAGAAATTTGAAGTTTGACGAAATTCGATGAAGTGAGAAAATTCTTAGTTCGTCAAAGAAAAAATCCAAAGTTCGGTGAAGTGAGAAAATTATTAGTTCACCAAAGAAGAAATTTGAAGTTCTATGAAGGGAGAAAAGTTAGTTTGCCTAAGAAGAAATCTAAAGTTTGAAAAAATTCGACAAAGTGGGGAAAACTTTCATTTCACCAAAAAAGAAATTCAGAATTCACCGAAAAGACAAAAACTGGAGTCCACCAAAGAATCCTTTTTGTAGTTCATCGAAGTGCACTATGTACGTTGTCGATGGATAATAATTTTGGAGTTCGTTGAAAATACAAAAAGTTGAGTTTGCAAAAGAAATCTTTTGTAGTTCATCAAAGTGCATTTTGTGTGTTGCCAATGGAGAAGAAATTTTGAAGTTCATCGAAGGATGAATTTTTTAAATCATCGAAAGGAAAAAAAATTGGTCCGCTAAAACAAAAAAAAAATTGAACCACCAAAAGGAAAAAAATTCGGTCCATTGAAACACAATTTTTTTAGATCACCGAAACATAAATATTTGGTCCGTCAAAACGCAAATTTTCTGGATTGCTGAAACACAAGTTTTTCGGTCTGTAGAAATGCAATTTTTTCGAACCTTCAAAATGAATTTTTTTTTCGGTACATCAAAAGAGTTTATTTTTCAATCCATTGAAAGAGTAAATTCGGAAGTTAGTCGATGAAAGGAGTTTTTATTTATTTATTATTTTTTTTAAAGAAGAAATCTTCGGACCACTGAAAGGAGAAATATTCAAATTACCGATAAAAGAAATTGTTTTATCACATACAAATAGAAAGGAGGATGATGACCTGGCCAAGTCATGGGATGACAAATGGAAATCAACAACCATGTCAACAAGATGATGGTTATATATATATATATATATATATATTTGGAGCCAAAAACTTGTTTTGGCCATAACAGGAGCCAAAAAACTCAAAATTAGATGAAATTTAATGTCCATGTCCATAATCACGAGGCCTATAAAAGTGTTGGTGACGGTCATTGGCTAGTTCTACTTCAAGTTTCTAGAAAATGAAAATTAGTTATTTTTAAAGAATAAGATGACACTCTTTGATAGAGGCCCTATTATTGATGAGATTTTTACAGTGAGTCCAAAAGGTAGACATGAAAGTACATAATGGATATTTTGGCAAAATTTCATGGATTTTGGAATGGGGAATAAAAACAGGCCAAAAACCACTATTCCTAGACACTGGGGATTTTTGAGATCTTCAAAGGAGGAAAAGGGACCCTAGTTCACAAATATGGAAAAATTCATTTAATTGACACTTTACCTCCCCAACATTATGGATAAATTTTTGTTAGTGAAGTTCTCCTAGTTTTTCTCCATTTGGTAGATAACAATTTTTGCTAAAAATTCTAACTCTATAGAAAGTGTAAAAGGAGAAAAGTTGACAATTTTAGATTTATGTAGAATTTGACTCACACATTAAAACACCAATACAAAAGTTGTTGTGTACTCACAATAATGAGTATTATCTATGCTTGATATAAAATATTTCCTAGTTCTTGACATATGTTTTGCTACATGTGGCAGAAGTTAGCCTTTGAGAATTATTGTACCAGTTAAATAAATACAAAAAAATGACAACATTATTGATTTCAAAAAGTAGTAATTTTTCGCTTAGAACTCAGAATGAGGCATGAGTACAATTGTTGGAAATTTGAGTCAGAGGAGATTACATATGAAGGATCACAATTGGGATTAGTGCATCAATGTTCTTCATAATTGAGATGAAGAATAAAATGTAACCTAACTAATGAAAATTTTCACAATATGCAGAATTTCTAACAAATAATTGTTGCATGCACATTTTGCAAAATTAGAGGTACATGCATAGATTTGGTTCATAAATGAGTACTAGAGAGATGGATGATGTACAAGGTTCATACAACCATTGAGATGAAATCATAGGGTTAAATATCAACTTGGGAAATGCAGAAACAAAGTGGAGCTTGTAGTGTTGGTTGAGACAATGAAAATTCTACAGAAGGAAGTGGAGAGCTACCAAGCAGATAATGAAGAGAAGATAAGAGCTCATGAGGATAAGAATCACATTAATACTCATATGCTTCAAAGTTTTAACACTTTGTAGAGGAAATTCAATAATTATTCCAACACAATACATTTAGTTAGTGCATGTCATGCATTAGATTACAGGTCTCATGAAAGAAGAGATGATTATAGAGAATCCATGCACTCAAAAAGTGCCAATAGACATCATCATTCACCTAGAAATTGAACTAGAAGAGCACGTGAAAAGTAAGAGAGAAGCCCAAGTATGTTCCCTATTCAACATCAAAGAAGAAGGAACGAGTTGGATTGTTTGCAAAGAGAGATCACAAATCTCAATCCACCTACATTTGATGGAGAGAATAAGAAAGGTGAAGATTTGAAGCATGGTTTTTGGGCATGAGAAAATATTTTCAGTTGCATAATTATTCATCAAACACAGAAGCAAGGATTACTACATATCATTTGTAGGGGAAAGCTTCAATGTGGTGGGACTTGTTGAAGTAAGTCAAGCATATTGATGAAAATATAATCTCTTGGAAGAATTTTAAAAATTACTTTATGTAGCAGTACGTGTCAGAGCATTACTATGATAAGAAAACACAATAACTCTTAAAACTTAACCTTGGAAACATGCCCATGGAAGAGTATGAGAACAAATTCTTGGAGCTTTTGAGGTATGTGGATTTCATCATTGAAGAGAAGGATACAATTCATAGGTTCTTGAGTGGGATACCATCATTTTACAAGAATAAAATCCGATTTGATGAGCCCCCGACATTGGAGGAATCCATGAGGAAGGCAAAATACTTGTGTGATCAGAATAAAGGAAGGCCAACTTTTCAAAAAGCTTGGGATGATGAAAAGAAAGGCAAGATGGATTAGAGGAAGAAAGGGTTCAAACCACCTTTCTTTAGGAATAGCTCCTAGTAATATCAACAAGAGTGACAATCATAACATGAGCCTTAGATGACTGGTTCCCTTTGAAAAAGACCAAGAAAGTAGCATGTAAAGTGTTGGGGACGTGAGGGAGACCATATGTATAATGACTGTCCTCATAAAGGAGACAGGATAAGGATTCTACATCACATACAAGAAGATGATACCGTGGAGGACATGGGAAGAAGCATGCCAAGGATTTATGTATTCTTGGACAATAGACCAACATACTATCAATCCCACATGATTGAGGTGGAAGGTAAGATTGATAATCAACCCATAACTATTTTGATTGATTATGGAGCTAGTCATATCTATATAGATCCTAATCTAGTTGAAAGATTGACATTGAAGAGATGTAAACATGAAAAGTCTTGGTTTGTTCATCTAGCCACTGGAACCAAAAGAAGAATCAATGAGCTTGTCAAAGATTGTGTAGTAAACATGGATGGAGTCAACACTAATGCATATTTGAACATCATATCACTTAGGTCATACAATTGATTTATTGGTATGGATTGGATGGACAAGCATCATGCTATCCTAGACTGCTACAATAAGGCTTTCACATGCCTTGATGAGGAAGGGAATTCAAGGTTAGTTCAAGGTATTCCAAGGCCTATATCTATCAGAGAAATTTCAACATTGCAGTTGAAAATATGTTTTAGAAAAGGGTTTGAAATATATGTATCCCATATGGAGGAGAAAAAAAGGTCAAGCAAACAAATATCTAAGACTATTTAGTTCTGAAATATTATGAATATGTGTTTGGAGAATTGTTAAGATTTCCACCAAAGAGAGACATTGAAATCTATATTGATTTGATGCTTGGAGTTTCCCTAGTATCCATGACTCCATACATAATGAGCACACCGGAGCTGAAGGAGTTGCATATGCAACTAGAAGAATTATTGAATAAGGGGTACATACACCCAAGTATTTCACCTTGGGGTGCCCTAGTTCTTTTTTTGAAGAAAAAGGATGGAAATCTGAGTATATGCATTGACTTCAAACAACTGAACAAGTACCCTTTGCCAATGATCAATGATCGTTTTGATCAGTTGAAGGGAGCAAAGATATTTTCCAAGATTGACTTGAGATTAGTTTATCATCAAGTGAGAATCAAAGAAAGAGATACTAGCAAGATAGCCTTTCGAACAAGGTATGGTCATTATGAGTTTGTGGTGGTGCCATTTGGGTTGACAAACGTGTCAAGTAATTTTATGTGTCTAATGAATGGAGTGTTTAGAGATTACCTGGAATTTTTATTTTTTATTTTCTTGGATGATATTCTTATCCACTCCAAAACAAAGGAGGAGCATGAACAACATTTGAGGATGGTGCTACAAGCGTTGAGAGAACACCAATTGTATGCCAAATTAAAGAAGTGCACTTTTTTATTATCAAAACAAAGCCATTATTTTGGCCACATTGTCTCAAAGGATGGCATATCAGTGTATCCAAAAAATATTGAAGTAATCAAAGGTTAGACATCACTAAAGAATATTTTAGAGGTTAGATCGTTTATGGGTCTAGTTGGTTACTACAAGAGATTCATTGTAGGTTTATGCAAGATTGCATACATGATCACCTCCTTGCAAAATAAAGGAATACAATTTTAATGGACTAGCAAGTGTGAAGAGAGTTTCCATACCCAAATGAGGATTTTGTTGTGTGCACAGATGCATGAAAATAAGGGCTTGGTGGAGTCCTTAACCCAAATGGGCATGTAATTTTCTATGAGTCAAGAAAGTTGAAGGAGCATGAGAGGAACTATGCCACACATGACTTGGAATTGTCAACAATTTTTCATGTGTTGAAAAAGTGGAGGCAGAAAGTTGAAGGAGCATGAGAGGAACTATGCCACACATGACTTGGAATTGTCAACAATTTTTCATGTGTTGAAAAAGTGGAGGCATCATCTCACAGGTAGAAAATTTGAGCCGAGGAAAGAACATAGTGGTATGAAGTATTTTTTTGGACAACTAACATTGAATGCTAGACAAGTTAGATGGTTGGAATTCACCAATGAGTATGATTTTGATATAAAGCACATTAAAAGAAAATAGAATAAAGTGGTTGATGCACTCAACAATGTAGATTTTAACTTTATAATTATTGCAAATAGATTTTTAATAAAAATAGAAAAGATACAATGACACACACATTACACAAGGATTTTACCTTGGTAATCCAAATTGGGAAAACCAACAACTTGTTTAGATCCGCACCTCTAATATTATATTCATCAT
>CBVK0100077277.1:643-11038 GCA_900067695.1 Picea abies
GATGGAACTCTTCAAGCCATTAGTAACTCTCTGGGTAAGTACATTGACCGAACATAACCTAAATACGGTCTTCATGCTTGTGCCCACATTTGTGTGGAGGTAGATATGGAAAAATGTCTCCCTGAGGCCATCAACCTCTCCCTCTATGGTTGGTCTTACCTTCATCAGGTTGACTACGAGAAGTTGCATTTCAAATGCAAGATATGCCATGAATATGGGCATTTTGCTAAAATATGCCCCAAAGATTTTGTGGTCCAACTGGAAGGAGAACCAGATGAGTAATGGAAATAGCCAAGTCACAAGAAACAAGCAACCAAACAAGCAGTTCAACAAGAGAAGGTCGCCCAATTAAGAAAATTTATGACACAGGAGGGAGCTACCTCTAATCCAAAGTCTCAGGAGACGTTGACTTCTTCATCAACAGGAAATCGACATGCTAATATTCCAACCAGAAATAAATATGACAGCATTTCCATTCCAAAATGAAATTTCTGAAGAGGACCAACCCCATCATCCTCAACATATCCTTGGTGACCCAATGGATTAACCAATTCTTTTTGTGATTCCCCCTCCTTCCACTGACGAGTACCATGAATAAGGGGAAATCAAAGGAATTTCCAAAGATGAATAACATCAAGATCCCACAAAAATACCCATTGAAAAGAAACATGGGAGGCCAACTAACAATCAGAGAAGGGAAACAACAGCCAAAAAATACATCGATAAGGGAAAACAAAGCACCCTATATGGGCACACCAAAAAAGAATCACACATTTTAAGGAATCAGAGTAGCTCGTCTCCTCCTCAGGGAGGAGCATCCAAATCCTCTTCTAAATGATGAAGCTAATTTCCTAGAATTGTTGAGGACTAGGTAGTAATCATAAGAAATCATTTCTAAGAAGTTTGATTCGATCAGAATCTCCCCTAGTTCTTCTACTCTAGGAAACGAAATTGTAGGACTCGGTAGCACTGTAGGATGCTTAATTTTTTTGAAGAACATGTGTAGGTGTTGCGGTTAGCTCTAGAGGTGCATTTGGAAGGCTCTGCACTCTCTAGAACCCACATTTCTTTCACCTCCTAGACTGGTCATGCTCTTCAAATTGGATTCAGGTGACACTTACTCATCTTCCCTCTGGTAAGTCTTTTTCTATTTACAATATTTATATGCCCTTTGTCTATCATGATCAAATACAATGTTGGAATTCTCTTTTGGCTTTATGGGATCAAGCAAACTAGGTCCCTTACACCTTTTTTGGAGACTTCAATACCACCCTCCATGCTTCGGAGAAATGAGGGGGGACTATAGTGAGGGATTATGCTCGGGAACATATGGAAAGAAATGAGGGGGGACTATAGTGAGGGATTATGCTCGGGAACATATGGAAGAACTAATCTTTGATTTGGATCTGATGGACATTAAACCCACCTCGAGCAGATTCACTTAGTTTAATAAAAGGCATGGACTAGGGCACATTACTGTGAGACTAGACCGATTTCTCATAAGTGGTTGATTATTAGAAGATTAGTTACTCCCCTCTTCTCATATCCTTCCTTGGTCTGGTTCTAATCATTGCCAAGTCTCCTTTTCCCTTTCCCCCCTATCTCTCTAGGTCACATTCCATTCTATTTTAACCCCCTATGGGCCTCCGACCCCTCCTTCATGGACCTAGTCTCATATTCCTAGAACTCCTGGATTAATGAGTCCCTGATCTTCATCTGGGAGAAAAAAATTAAGACAGTAATGTTGGCTCTCCAAGAATGGGTTCTTCTCAAGGACCCATCTGAGAAATAAGCAATTCAAGAGATAAATAAAAAACTAGATGAAACCATACTCAAGTTGGAGACTTCCCCCATATCCCCCTCCATCCTTCTTGATGAGCAACATACCTTTAATGAATATCATAAAATGATGCGGACTGAAGAGGAAACTTGGAGACTTAAGTCAAGAATCATATGGCTTCAAGTAGGAGATCGTAACACAAAGTTTTTCCACAAGAAAGCTAAAGATCGACCATGGAAAAACAAAATTGATGAAATCAAAGGAGTCGATGGCTTGCAGAGGTCAAAATCAACTTAAATCAGCAACCAAGGACCACTTTGAGAAGCTCTATACAGAAGACGGAGAAGTAAATATTGAAGCTCGAGAGACTCTCCTCCATAACATTCCTACACTCATCACACAAGAAGATAGTGAGTATTTAATTCAGTCGATCACTGAGGAAAAGGTATTGGGGGCACTTCAACAGATGAATCCAAATAAGGGTCCAGGTATGGATGGGTTCATAGTGCAATTTTATCTTCTTTGTCGGAACATAGTCAAAAGGGATCGAGTTCGAATGGTTCAATATGTCCAGAAATCAGCCACAATGGGAGGCAATATTAACTCCTCATTTTTGGCACTCATCCCCAAGGATTCCAATCCCTCATCCTTTGTTATATTTAGACCTATCTCTCTTTGCAATGTCTCCTAAAAAATCATTTCAAAAATTATCGCCATTAGACTTAAGCCTCATCTGCACAAATTAATCTCCCCCAATCAAGGAGGCTTTGTAGAAAAACGACAGATGATAGATAAGATTCTTATAGTCTAAGAAGCCTTTCATTCCAGTAAGGAATGAGGAGATAAGGGGATGGCCATCAAGCTGGATATGGTCGATGCCTCTGACAAGGTTAGGCACATCTTTCTCTTCGCAATTCTGACCAGATTTGGGTTTGGTGCAAACTTTCTGGCATGGATTTCCTCTTGTATATGTGGGCCTTAGATATCCCCTATGATTAATGGTCGTCCATCAAAATTCTTCAATCTCTCCAAAGGACTGAGGCAAGGATGTCAATTATCCCCAATTCTTTATATCTTGATGGTTGAAGCCTTGAGCAGAATTTTGAGAAAGGCCAGACAGGAGAAGCACATTCCTGGAATCAAAATCACTAAGAGAGCAAAAAGAAATAATCACTCCCACTTCACAGATGACACCATTCTATTGGGAGGGGCCTCTGTCATCATAGCCAAACGCTTTAAGGAGAATTTGGATACCTTTATGAAAGCATCAGGGGGGGAGATAAACATTTAGAAAAGTTGTATTTATGTGTGGAATTTCAATTCCAAGGTGGCCTCTAGCATAATAGACATCTTCCAATTCTCCCTGGAAGAAAATTGGACCTCTTTTAAATATCTTGGCATCCCCATTTGCCTCTGACATCTGCCTAGCTCAGCTTGGACCCCTATTGTTGAAAAAATCAAATGTAAATTCACCCTTTGGGGTTCTCGTTGACTCAATAATGTGGGCAGGGTGGTCCTCATTAAATCTGTTCTCTTAGCTCTTTTGATCTTCCATTTCTCCCCCCTGCTTTCCCCTACCTTCATAAAGTCTACCATTGCTCAAGAGTTGTGAAATTTTCTCTGGAAGGGGGGTAAATCCAACACCAAGCGTCTGCACCTAGTCAACGGGGTTGTGGTTTGTGCCCCGAAATCAAATGGGGGGTTGGGTATACTAGATCCCTCCCTTTCTAATTTGGCCCTTAGAGCCAAAATTCTGTGGAGATTGGTAACCGACAATCAAGAATGGTGGAAGAGAGTGATTTTAAATAAATATTTAATTGGGGATATGCTTAGATGCCTCAATTCTCCTCCTTCAACGATTTTGGACTCCTCCATTAGGAAACTTCTCAGAGCTTCACTACCTCTTTTTCAAAGCAAGGCAACTTGGATTCCAAGGAATGGTAAGTGAATCTGTGTTTGGACATATAGCATAATGGGGCACCCTCCACTTCTTCAGACCAATTCGTTGCAACCTCTCTATCAATGGTGTACTTCAAATCAAAGACTCTCTCTTTTTTATATCTCTCAATGGCATCTGTCAAGGAGTTGGGATGGTTGGCATATTCCAGATCTTCCTGATCAACTCACAGGAGCTTTTCAAACCCTTTCTTCTTTGCTAAAAGGTTGTGCACTTTCTCATCTGGAAACAAAAGACACTAGAGGTTGGGGATATGATGCCTACTCTGTTAAAGTTGGATACATGACCCTCTTGGCTCAACCCACCCTCCCACCGAGATCGAGTATGTGGAATAAAATTCAAAATAATGACAGCCGACCAAAGATCAACATGTTTTTTTGGACCCTCGGCTATGGGAAAATCTTGACTGGAGATTAGTTGCAGAAAAGAGGTTATAAAGGACCCCACTGGTGTATTATTTGCAAGCAAGGGGCAGAAAATAGTAGTCATATTTTCCTTGAATGTCAATTTGCTAGAGTTGTTTGGTCATCTGTCTTGGGAAGCCTCTTACCCCGAACTAATCTTCCAGTCTCAATTACCAATCTCTTCAGTGGTTGGCAGACCTCCTATAGTGGATTGTTGGTGCTCAAGCAATCCTTTAAAGTCGATTTTCTCGCTTTGCCACAATTTACCACTTGGAAAATATGGCTATCTAGGAACCATGCCATTTTTTATGATGTCTTTACCCCCCCTGAGATGGTTGCATCCAAATGATTGGGTCTCTTGGCTAAATTCATAACCTTGAGATTGAGACAATGGTCAGGACAAAAAAATCTCCTTCCAGCAGAAGAAGTTTGGTGGAAAAGACTCTTCTCCTCTCCGCAAAGGATACATTCCATCCAAATCTATCATTCCCCCTTTCATTTTTCTAGATCTTCTTAGCAACTTCATATCTCTCTTGAGGACTTTGTAGATTGGAAATGGAAACAATCATAATATATTATTTATTTTGATGGTGCCTCAAAAGGCTTATTTTTTCTTGGAGCCTAGGCTATGCAACCAATAACCAAGTGAAAGTGTATGCCATGTATCAAGGCATGTTGTTAGCTAAAATATTTGGGATTCCCTCCCTCACTATTCTTGGAGATTCTAAGGTCATTCTTAATTTTATTCATAAAGGGACCCTCCCGTCAAATATGAAACTCATGAACATTCTATTCAAAATCCAACAATAACGCAAACAATTCCATTCAACTTCTTTATTTCACATCCTCGGGAATAATAATTCTTTGGTCGATCAACAAGCCAATTTTTCTCTAAGGGACCCAGAAGGCACTCTTTGAATTGACAAGAAGTCCTCCCTTGACTTTATCCCATGATTTTATCCAGCCCTCCCAATGTTCTGTTTTTGTATCTACATTTTAGGTATCTTTTATAGACACTACACTGGGAATGTATTTGGATATATGTTTCTGTATATCCTTGACATTTATAGGGCTCTAAAGGCTTTAGCATAAATTAGATTGTCGGTTCTTGAAGGTCTAAAATATCATATATACAGATGTATTTCCTCTTTTACTGTAGCTTGCCTGCAATATTTTTAATAAAAAAAAATTCCTAGTTTCCTTTAAAAAAAAACGAAAAAAAAAAAGATAGTGGAATGTTTCGCAATAAACATCAACCAACTCCCATATCTAACCAAATCCAAAAAGATGAGGTATGAAATAATATAGTAGCAAGAGATGGGTCCTTCCATGTACCATGTGATATAGAACCATCCACATTTCAATGCAAAACAAAAGGATGGATTGATGGCTATGGGTTGAAGTCAACCTTAAAACTAGTTGCAATAACCTCTTGAAAGTGATTGAACAACCCCATGACAATGTGATGGCAACAACATTACATCAACATCCATCTTTTAAACGATCACCTATGTTTCTTTGTCGGTGGCATATATAGTCTTTCATGAACTTATAAGTAAATATTTTAATGAAAGAGTCAAAACAAACGAATATACGGAAAATATTGGCAAGAAAAATCTAACAATTTTTTTATTAATAAAATATCATTGTTAAGGTAAATGTTTTGTTTTTTTTCCAACATTTAAAATAAAATTGATTTTTTTTATTTAATGAATAATTTTATTAGAATATTTTATTTTAAAATAAGATTATCTTAGATTCATTTCAAATCTATGTTTAATAAGTGCTTGTAACATACCCAGACTTCAAGTTGAGTCACGCTATTGCTAAAAACAACAAAATAAAAACTATGATACCAATTCTAAATGCAAAAAAATGCCAAGCATGACATTCAAGCTCATGCAACTGTCCATGCCAATTAAAAACATAAATGCAATCAATTTAAATGTGTGCAACAACAGTTAAACACATACAACAAAATTCAATTACATAAAAACACATATTCAAATGCATCATTTAACCACAATAGGTAGCAATATATAAGATAAACTTCAGAGTGAAATGCACAACAATTAACTCGACATTCAACAAAAATAAACACAATGAATGTGAGAAATTATCTTATTAATATGAAACCCCCTACAAAGGACGAATGCTCCTCCCAACCATAGACTTGATATTCTAGTTCTCAACAACAAGTCACCCCCAAGTTGGGGATATGAATAAAAAAGAGACGATAGTTCATAAGGATTACTACTATCCCCTCTTAACAACTAATTCCTACAACCATCCCAATCCACCAAATCTCGTCCCCTCAACATGCACTACCCAAGGAATGGGATCCCCTTCTCTGCCATGCAATCTCTCAAGATATCCCACTTTCATCCAGAGCTCCAATGCAGGTTGGACAAGAAATCTCTTTACCGGGGACTCCAAGAATCTACAACTATAACAAGAATTCTCACAACAACAAATCACTTGCTCTCTTGACAATTTCTTGAAGAGAAAACTACTCACAGACCTACCACCTATCCCTCCATGAATTTACAACTCCGACAAGTTGTTGTGCATGCCCACTATGGTTGCCTTCAAGTTTCAACACTCACAACTCTCCTGCTGTCCAAAAATATGCATGCAAAAACAACTCCCTTTTTCCCATACAAATTTCCTTCTCTTCCCATCCTTGCTTGACTCTCACTCTTCCCAAAAAGAATTTACTTGACTCTCACACTTCCCTCATGCTTTCTTGTACTCATCCCATGCTCTCAATTTAACTATGTGAGATGACTTCAGACACCAACCCTCTTGCATGTATTTAATGATTAGGGCTTGGAAGAACTCCAAAGGAAATAGAAGTCTCGTGGAAAATATAATTTGGAATGATGGTTTGGGTTTAATAGACACGAGTAATCCCCCCCCCCTTGGACCCCCTCCCCCCCTTGGACTGCCTCCTTGAACCCCCCCTCTCTTGAGGAAACTTAGCCCCCATGTCTTCATCTGTGTTTGTCTAGAGCCAACGATACACTTTATTATGATATACAAAGTTTACATATTACGTCGCTTGACATGTGACCATACATCGTATTTACATTATACATCACTAAACTGAGGATTAAAAATGGGGATGTTACATCCCCCACCCTACAATTTGCATTGTCCTTAGTGCACATCACTATACAATCTCACAAAGTTACATACATAAAAAAATTCCTTCGAAATACTTGATACTTCCGCAACTTAATGACTCACGCAACAATTCTAACCAATAACTCTCATTCCCCTCAACCTACAGAACCTAAGGAATGGGATCCAACATTAGTCAGACATGAAATCTCATAGTTGTGGCTCTAGGAACTTTAGTTGCCAAAATGGAGTCTTCGTACACTTATGTACAATGCACATTCAACTTTCTTCAAAATTTGCAAAAAATTGTGGGAATTCCTCATGCATGGTCTCTGCATGCTCCCACATGGTGTCTTCGGGATAGTAGCACGTCCATTGGACCTTTATCAGGTCGATGGCTTTGTTCTTGAGCACTTTGAATTTCTAGTCCAGGATGCGTACTGGCTCCACCCGAAAGTCCCCTTCGTGTTCCACCTGGATCACAGTCCAATCAATCACGTGGTTAAGATCAGACACACACTTCTTTAATAAATACACGTGGTACATGTTACGAATTCTCATGGATGCAGGTAATGCAATAATTTATGCAAATGGGTCTATCCTTTCTAGGACTTCAAAAGACCCATAGTATCTCGCTGCTAATTTTGGGAAACTTCCCAATCTCAACAAGCTCCTCTTGGCTTTAACTTTTAAAAACATATGCTGGCCCACTATAAAATCTCTATATGTCCTGCGTTTATCTACATAACTATTTTGCATGTATTATGCAACTTTCAAATTCTACGTGATCTTTACCATATGCTCTTCCATTTCCTTAAGAATTATATCCCATTAATGACTCTATCTGATGGGTTATCCCAACTTATTGACATGTTGTATTTTCTTCCATACAAGGCTTGAAACAATCTCATCTTCAATGATTCTTGATAGGTCCATTGTTGTAAACAAATTCAACTAAATGGAGATAATCCTCCCACTTAGAAGGCTTGTCCATTACATACATTCTCAACATATCTTCAATTATCTAATTAATTCTCTTTGTCTGTCGATCTGACTCTGGGTGATATGTTGTACTGAAGTTCAAATTGGTACCAAATCCTTTAAGTAACCCCTTCCAACATTTGGAAGTGAACTTGGGATCTCGGTCTAAGACTATTTTTTTAGGCACACCATGTAGCCTAGGAATTTATTTCATATAAATTTATGCAATATTGGCTTCCTTATGAGTTACTTTTACTAGAATGAAATGTGCAACCTTTGTAATCTTGTCCACCACTACCATGATGGAATAATGTTGCCTCGTTATCCTCGTCAATTTGGTAATGAAATCAATAGTAACAACTTCCCATTTCCATTAAGAAATGGGAAATGGTTGGATCAATTCCGCTGGATGTCTTTGTTCAGCCCTTACCTTCTGACATTCCATGCATCTGGCTAAATAATCAATCACATCTCTCTTCACACCGGGCCAAAAATATTGGCCTCTTACAATCTTAATAGTTTTTTGGTATCTTGGGTGTCTAGAGTATGACACATTGTGCATTTCTTTTAGAACTAAATTTCTCAATTCCTACAAATTGGGAACATAAACCATGTTCATGTACAAGAGGATCCCATCCTCTTCCAACTTGTAATCTTTTCATTTATGTTGTGCATTGTTTCGTTGTAAGCTTTCTTTAACCTACACATAACGTTGGTTTGTTGTTACAACTTCTAAGATTCTAACTTTTGAATCTATCCTACACATACTAATGGTTGTAGCATGCATTTCATGCACCCTTCTACTGGGTGCATCAACCACTTTGTTCTCTTTTCCCTTGATGTGCTTGATGTCAAAACCATATTTGCTAAGAAATTCCAACCTTCTAGTTTGTCTAGCATTTAGTGTTGCTTGTTCAAACAAGTATTTCAGATCACTATGATCTACCCTTAATTCAAATTTTATACCCATGAGATAATGCCTCCACATTTTTAATGTGTGCAATATGGTTGTCAACTCAAGTCATGTGTAGCATAATTTATTTCATGCTCCTTCAATTTGCTTGACTCATAAAAAATTACGTTCCCATTTTGGGTAAGGACTCCAATGAACCCTTCCTTGAATGCATTTGTGCACACAACAAAATCCACATCTGGATCTACAACCTTTAAGATAGGTGCATTGGTTAATAAATCCTTCAAGTGCTGGGAATTTTCTTTACACTTGGTAATCCATTCGAATTTTACTCCTTTCTTTTGCAAGGATGTTATTGGGTGTGCAATCTTGGAGAATCCTGCAATGAACCTCTTGTAGTAACCAACTAAACCCATAAATGATCTAACCTATGAAATATTTGTTGGCGCTGACCAACTTTTGATTGCTTCAATCTTTTTCGGATCCACTACTATGCCATCTTTTGAAACAACGTGACCCAAATAATGGATCTACTTTTGATAAAAAGTGCAATCGCTCAATTTGGCATACAATTGGTGCTCTCGCAACACACGAAGCGCCATTTTCAATTGGAATAGATAAGAATAACATCCAAGAAGACAATAACAAACTTTTCCAGGTAATCTCTAAACACTCCATTCATCAGACACAAAAATTTAGTGGGTGCATTCGTCAACCCAAAAGGTACCACCACAAATTCATAGTGAGCATACCTTGTCTGAAAGGTTGTATTGCTAGTATCTTATTCTTTGATCCTTACTTGATGATAACTTGATATCAAGTCAATCTTGGAAAATATCTTTTCTTCTTTCAATTGATAAAAAAGGTCATTAATCCTTGTCAAAGGATACTTGTTCTTGACTATAACCTTGTTCAATTGTTCGAAGTCAATACACAACCTCAAAGTTCCATCATTTTTCTTCACAAAAAGGACCAAGGCACTCCAAGGAGAAACACTTGAGCACATGCACCCCTTCTTCAACAACTCTTCTAGTTGCATTTGCAATTCTTTCAATTTTGGTGTGCTCATTTTGTAGGGAGTTTTGGACAATGGGGCAGCTCCATGCATTAGGTTAATATAGAAATCAATGTCTCTCTTTGGTGGCATTCCTTGCAATTCCCCAAACTGTTGGATCATGTTGTCATTGATGCCAATGGTTTGTCATTGATGCAAATGGTTTGTCATTGATGCCAATGG
>CBVK0100077278.1:0-15291 GCA_900067695.1 Picea abies
TCTAGGGTGTAAATACTTCATGGGGTATAAACATGGCTAAAAGTAAAAGAACTTTGAATCAGGAAGATAATCAGGCTCCACAACCAACAGCTCCATGATCCTTAAACCTTACCCCTCACATTTCACCACCACACCTCCACATTTTTGCACCACCTCATCATCCTTGCACACTCTATCTTAGTTGTTCTTCCAAATTGAGTTCCATGGGTTTTTCCTCCATGCTCTGCATGGTTGTGTATTATATGAATTGGAATGCAGAGGCATGCATTTTCATGGATTTGGAGGATTTTTGATACCTATTATATTAGTTTCGACGATGCTAAATTATCATTGCTACTAATTGATCACATGTACCATTTTGGTTACTGAATATTGTAGGTTAGATTACAAGTAGTAAATATGGGATTAATTCCACCAAATTACTCATTTTTCCTATCATATGGTTGCCATTTTTTCCTTTTGATAAATACTTTGATGATATGCATGAATGGACAAAGAAATGTGTATTTGAAACATGAAATAGCCACCCAGGAAGAAGCCATCACCATTTATTGGTGATAAAATCAATTCATTGGCTCAAAGTGATAAGTCATTCCATTGGTCTACTGCTTACTACTGGTATTTAAAGAAACCAGAGGAGGAACAAATTAGGGAGATTGGTCAGACCTATAGACTATTGAATGTAACTTGTATTCTATAATTTTATGACCTACATGAAATAATTGAGTGGTGCATGGAAAAGTTTGAGGTATTTTTTTTCTAGTAGAATTGGCTAGGTAATACACAAAATTTTCTCCATTCCAAAAAGAAGAAACATTTTATATATACGCCTTTCTAGTAATGTAAGTTTTATAAACGATTTATTATGCTTGATCAACCTCCAAGCATAATTGTTGGAACCCTTGAAGTTAAAGGATGCACCTATAACCCCATGATATGATCCTGAGCATTTGTTTATAACTCACTTGCACTCATATCACCAACTCTTTTCCTTAAATTATGGCTCTTAAGGGAGGAGGAGGTGCTAACAAGGATGTTGCAGTTGGGGGAAAGGTTCAATATGGCATGGAGTTGTAGGGTTATGTGGGGTAAAGAACTTAAAAATATTTGGAATTTACAAAACCATAATAATTTTGAATGTTGAAACTTATATGAGGAGGAAATGATGAAAAATCGTGAAATATAATGAATTGTAAGGGAAACCAAGGAGTCATCTCATTATAGAGGGAAAGTGTGTTTTGATTATAGGGTATGGGCTATAGCTAGTTCTATTTGAAATACATTAGTTTTTGTTTAGAATACTACTTTCACCACCTTTGGTGGTGGAAGTAATAAGAAGACAAGTAATATAGTTGGTAATAGTGGCCATGAGAACAACCCTAATCAAAAAAATATGGAAAAGGAACATGCTATTCCCATCTAAAAAAAGAGATCTATCAACAAGGAAGAAGAATTATTGTCTAAGGAAAATGATGAGCAGTTAGTTGACCTTGTCTAAAATCATGAAGCTCGAGATGATATAATGGATCTTTCCCCTAAGGATATTACCCAAATAAACACAACTAGCACTATGGGAAATGAGGCGGTACCATAGGATATGCCTATTTTAGAGGATGGGAAATGAGGCGGTACCATAGGATATGCCTATTTTAGAGGATGTTTCTATTACCATGCAATGTTATAGCTGTTACAAAAAAAACAAGAAATTATTAATGTCCAGGGTAACACTTAAGGTGAGAAAGTAATTGAGAAGAAAAAAGTCCATTTTGATGCTAGAGATATCAATCCTTTTGGTTCTTTGAAGATGTATCAAGCTACTAGTAAGTTATTGAGGCATGCATTTAATGAGAAAGAAACAGTACCGTAATGGAGAAATTGTATAGTTGATATGGAGAGATTACTAAAACCTAAGCCTCTCACTTCTTATATGCTTGAGGAAATTTGAAAATACCACAACGATAAGTCAAATAAAGTTAAGGGCGCTCAAGGTCTTTTGTCTAGAGTAAGGAAGGAATTTTCACATAACATTAAAGGTCTTTTGTTAATATTGAAACTAGGTGGATCACCTCCAAATAATTTTGTTAAGGCCCCTAAGGCCCTAACACTCATTTATTATTAGTTATGTTTGTGAAGTTTTCACAGTGAACCTAGCTAGTTGAAAATCCACACAAACTTGCGAGAGAGAGAAGAGAGAAGAGATAAGATAAAAATAATCAATTGCATTAAATATTGAGTAAAATGGTAAAATGCACATGATATACTCTACATGGCTAAGTGTATTGAGTAAAATGGTAAAATGCACATGATATACTCTACATGGCTAAGTGAATGTGCAATAATACTGATCCAGAGAGATCTAGACACTCATTGAGAGAAACTGAAGTAATTTGCCACCTAGTCCTAGTTCATTGGTCCATGCTCTGAGTCACATGTGTGGAAGTGAGAGAAACACATCCAATCAAAAAATATGCATCCTCTTGGCCACATTAATGATATATGCACACTGTAAGTGAGGAAACCGAGGTGAAAATGAAACTACTAGTGATAAAACTGAGGTTTCCATGCATGAGTGACGTCCACTAGTCTAACTGAGGTGTAACCAATGATGAATTGAAGAGGGAAGGCACCCTATTTTGTAAGAGGTTCCCTAATTTGTAGGACAATATTCTCAAGAGAGAATATTCTCATATGTGGAGGTTCCCTAATTTGTAGGACTATCAACCTTAGGAAAAGAATGACCTAGGTGAGTGTGTAATATCTCCAACACCCCTTGTGAACACTACTAGGGTGTACATGATGAATGGGTCCCAAAAAATAAGGCCATTATAGGTACCCATTGTACAATGCATATAATAATGAAACACTGAAAAAATAGAGGAAAGAGGGAAAATGACACGGGAAAATCCCCCCCTCAAAGTACAATGTATCAAAAAATGAAGAAAGAAAGACAACTGCCAAGCAAATGTATCCTTCACTCCAAGATGATCACACAGGAAGTGGAAATTCTACTGAGTAAATTTCTTGGTGAAGATGTTTTCACTTTGTTTGAAAGATGAAAAATATTGCACATCAATGATCCTGTCATGTACCAACTCTTTGATGTAATGCATATGGATCTCGACGTGTTTGGTCTATTGTAGCTACACCGTGTCTCTATAAAATTTGATATTACTCTGATTGTCACACCAAATGACAGTCGAATGGTGAAACTGGATGTTGATCTCAACGGGGAAGTTTTGAAGCCAAAGTGCCTGGATATTGATGTTGACTACTCCTCTATATTTGACCTTTGCTGAAAATAGAGCAATAGTTGATTGCTTTTTTCTCGACCAATAGATGGGATCGGAACCCAAACTAAGAATGTGCCTAGAAGTAGACTTTCCATATATGCTATTGCAAACCCAATCAAAATTGGTGAAGCCCATGAGATTTTATGGATAACCTATTGCATAGTGGATGGATCCCATAACCTGTGGTGCCCTAAACATATCTGAGAATGCACTTATAAGCATTCCAATGTAGCTCATGTGACTCCTACATGTACTTGGAAACTACCCCTACTGCATATGAGAGATTTGACAGAGTGTGGGTGAGATATAGAAGGATCCCCACAAGCTATCAATACAAGGTGGTATCCACCATTGGTGTATCCCTGCCATCCTCAATATGTACCCCAAACACAAAGGGTGTGGCTACCGACTTGTAGTTGGTCATGTGGAATCTAACCAAGAGATCTTGGACATACTTAGTCTGAGATAGCTTGATGCCTGAAGTCCTAACTAATCTTGAGACCAAGGAAATAGTGTAGTGGACCCATGTATTTCATAGAGAACTTGTTGTGTAGAATGTCTTTGACTGCAACAATTGTTGAGGTTGAACTTCCTGTGATCAAGAGGTCATCAACATAGAGAACTAGGATCAACAAGGAGTATGAGGTTCTCAATATGTAGACATTCATATATGATTTTCATATAACAAAATTCTAAGAAAGCAAGTAGGCATCCATCTTCAAATACCATGCTCTAAGAGCCTGGTTGAGGCCATAGAGTGACTTTTTCAGTCGACATACTAAGGATGAGTTCTATATGAACCCCTAGGGTTTCTCCATGTAAATTTCCTCTTAGATATCTCTATGAAGAAAGGAATTATTCATATCCATATGGTTAACTTCCCACCCCCCTCCTACTGCAATGGAAAGGGCCAATCAAATGGAGTCCATATTTTCTACGGGAACAAAGGTCTCATCATAGTCTATCCCATGGATCTGTCAAAAACCTTTGGAAACCAGTGTTTCCTTTTACCTTCTCACCTGTCCATATTCTTCCTTCTTTGTCCCATAGAACCATTTGCATCTAACAAGATTTCTTTCTGAAGTTAGCAGAACTAGATACCAGGTGATTTGGTTCTCGAGGAGAGAGTTGTACTCCTCCTGCATAGAAACTTCTTAACAGGGATTCCCTACAACCTATGCATAGGTCTGAAGATAGAACCATATAGAAATGTATGGGCATCATTGGTTCGGTAACTGTGAGTGCATGAGGAGGATCCTCAAACTGAGACCTCGTCCTCTTGTGATTTGCTAGATCCCCCACAAGGTCTCCTTCTACTTGTAGGGTGTATGTGCCCACTTGGGATTTTGTGGTGGCTCAACATATACATGCTGATAATCTTCTGAATCATCTTCAAAGCTCATATATGAACCATGATCCTAGTGAGTGGACTCATCATTGCTGATGTCTGGTGCAGGCAATGGTAAAAAAGTATCTGCATGAGGCTCCAACGGTGCATCGAAGGGACTTTCCTCAAACTGAGCACTGGGCTCAATGATGAGATTATCAATAGAGGGATCAAGTAACCCGTAACCCTTCACACCATCTGGGTATCCCATGAATATTCATGTGGTATGTGGTAACAATATATAATTTTTTAATAAAAAAATAAATTTTGTATTAATAATTAGTTAGTTAGTTAAATTATAGTTTGTACCTTTAAATTTTTCTTTATTTTAGTTTGTGTTTTATTTATTGTTAGTTAGATTTAATTTCATATTTTAATTTTATTTAATATAGTTTAGTTATTTTAAACTTATAGTTTAATTTTATTTATTTATATCTAAAAATTTATAAATAGAATTAACAAAGTTTAATTCGATGTATTATTTTGTATATATATCTAGTAATGTGTATAGAAATAATAATAATATAATAATAAAATTTAATTTATTTTGTTATATGCTATGACTTACTAATAATGCGGAGGTACTTTGTAGGATGGATCATGCGACAAGTAACAAATCGACAAATCATATTGTATTTCTGCCCCTCACCCTGCATGCTTGACGTTTAACAGGGGGGGGGTTCGTTCCCGAAAACAAATACCATGGTTTAATCTTGACCGATGTGGCGGCCACACGTTCATTTCATCCCCCTCCCCCCGACGTTTTTAAAAACCACTCGAGAACCCTGTGAAATAAACAAGAGATCAACATGTGGGTCGATGATGTCAGCAAAAAAAAGGTGAAATAACTATTTTTATTTATTTAACACCAATGTAATCTCGTCATGTATTTAGGGTTAAATTTTAAGTGGTTAAAGGTAAAATTCTTGTAGTTAATCTCTTATTAATGAGAATTTGAAGCCACCTATAGTGTTTGATTTACCAACACAATTTACCAACTTAGCCCGAACCTTTTTTGGAGTAAATTTATCTCAGGTAATTTGAAAATATCCCTTTCCTTAAACATTTTAATTTAAAAATGGAATTGTAAAAATTTGATAAAACTAAGAGGCCCCTCACTGTTGAAGAATTAGACCTAGCTGATAGAGATAAAGATGTTTTTGATCTTGTACAGTCCCATGACTTGTTCGAATTGCATCAATTAGTCATACAACATTTTAGAGATCTCATTGATTATGACAATGCATGGGGGTTTGATCTCGCTAAGTTTATCATTCCTCAAACTTACAATTTTCCTAAGTGTATATGTTGGTGTTCTTCCAATTATATTTCGTCTCATAGGTTTTTTATTTTCCAAAGATGGGTTAGTTATGTTTGTCGTAAATACCCAATCTATTTACAAAATGATTAAGCTACCCCAAAACCCTGAAAGCGAGACACTAAATGAAAGATACTTGTTGAGTGTTTTAGAAGATTGAGTCTTCAAGACAAAAATATTTTATTATAGTCCTATTTATGTCAAGTTGTCAATGTCTCTGAAGAAAATGTGAACCTTAAGAATGCCATGTTTCCTAAAACATCTAAGTAAATTCTAGACATGGTGTCTAGAATTTTAGGAAATGACGATGATAAAGATGTGGATGAATATATTCTAGGGTTTATGGCTTCTATCTACCCACCCACATTGAAACCCTTGGTTAAATACAATTATGCCAAGTTTTTGGTCAATAATATTCATTTTTAGCTATTTGAATTTGAAGCCAGTAGATACTTCATATACCAATCGTATTTGGTACATCTTTTTATGTATTCTCAAGTTGTTAGGTTTCAAGACCTTGATTTAAAGACTGGATATGAAATGGGTAACCCATGTTCAATAATTCATTGGACTCCCTTAGTTAAAAAGAAGGCTCAAAATGTAGGGTTTTCATAATTCATCGATCCTTTTATGTCAACATCTTTGAAATCATTCATGGTCAAGCTCCTCCTAGAATATTTCCAGAGTGTAAAAAGCTATTACAACTTAGTCTTGATAAAAGGGTTGTTTATTGTTACTTTCTTGAAAATCACATGGAGATTAGGGTTTATGGTACTAAATTACAACCTTTTATTTTGCCCAAATTCCTAACACCTAGAATCTTTTCTTTAGAATTCATAAGGAAAATATTGAATTTTAGATACATTCATTTTGTATCCAAAAATCATAAGGTAAGATTTTAATTGAAAAAGGAAGTGGTGCCTTTTATTGTGAACAATAGAGAAGCTTTGCAGGATGCAGAGAAACTCCTTCAGGATATGGGATTCCAGCAGGGTGAAATGTGGATCTACGAACCTCATTCTATCATCTCAAAAAGAAGAAAAAGGTTTGGATCAATCCCTTATCAACATCAATCAAAACAAAAAATGGAGCTGCTATTCAATAAACATAGCTGGGAAGAAGATGTGCAAATAATTTTACAGGTTCAAGAACAAGTTTCAGATCAACAATCAAAATCACTAGTGACAACAGTTTGAGAAAACATATAAAAGAAAAGGTGCGGGATCAACTAAAAAAATGTTAGAGACAGAGGAAGAAAAATCAACTAAGAGGTAGAAGACAAAAGAATGGGAAGAAAGCAAAGACCAAATATTACAAGATGTGTCAGAACCATTGACAACAAAACCTACAGTGGTTGTAGAAGTTTTATCATCAACAAATCTTCAGAGCTCAGGAACTAAAAATGAAAAGAAACATTGGAGACAGATCAATCAAAGGAAGAAGATCACTTTCATCAGTTCATGGAAATCAAGAAAAGGGTGTGAAGATCAAACAAGATATTTTTCCAAAAATCTATGATCAAGGGCCATCTTAGACACAACTATTATTTGCTATGGATTATGAACAAGGCAAACTAAACATAGTTGTTTTAGAACCAAAAGATCAAAATAAGGTCAATGACATCTCCATTTATCTAAATGCAACTCATCTTGTTGATAAAATGGATTTGCACAGGCAGACTAGAGAAATAATGAACAAACATGTTATGAGAACTTTTCTTGGAATGAAGAAGTTAAAAACTATGAATGAGAAGATTAAGAATCAGTTGAAGCAAGATAAATTTGCAATCAAAACTAAACAAATGAGAGTGGAAGAGCTTGAACAATGGGTAATTGATTTAGGAGAAAATCCAAAAGATGCTGCATCAATAGAAGCACTCATGAAAACAAAGGATAATGAAATACAAGCAATGAAGAAAAAACTTAAAATACTCTAAATTGACCATGTTCAGTCACCAGAGTTACAAGTAATGCATCAAAAGATTAGTTATTGAGACAAATAATACAGATGAAGATCAGTTGGAAATGTATGAAAAGTAAATTGAATCTCTAAAGAAAGGAATTTCTTATTCACAATATTCAGAGCTACCAGATCCATTTGAGGAATTAACCAAAGCATTGCCAAAACTTAATTTAAAGGAGGTTGAAATTGAGAAACTCAAGAAATCAGTTTCTACACAAAAGGATGAGATCAAAGTTTTCAGAGAGCAGCTAAATGACAAGGACAAAATCATTGAGCAGTACCAAAAACTGAAAGCTAAGATGTTGGGAGAAATGGAACAGTTGTAGAATAAGTTAACTGGAAAGCCATATATAGTAGGAGCCAAACATCTTATTTGTTATCAAATTATCTTTTTGATCTATAAAATATGAGATTATTTAAAGATAATTGGAGAAGGGGTTTTTCTGGCTGATGAAGTAGACAAAGCTATACAACAAGCTTTTCAAGATCTGGGAACTAGACCTCAAGTGGATACAAGAATGATCAAATTTCTCAATTCGAACTTAAAGGAAACATTGAAGAATACATGAATAAAGGACAAAACAACAATGGTAATGGAAACACATAATTTTTTTTACAAAAATAAGTTTGATACAATAGGCACATAATAAATGCATAATGTTTAGAAGGAATATTGAATATTTTGCCAATAAGTTTGACAACTTGGTAAAAATGGGATTACCTAATTTGTGGGGTGATAAAGAAAATATTTTAACATTTGAATGTTACAAAAGAGACTTATTCAAAGTCAGAGAAAGTGAGGATAAATTTTAAGGAATCACTGAAGTCTTAAAAGGACAAACTATAGTGGATATCCTCATATTTAATTTCTGTTTACTGTGGCAGATTAAAAACCCGTTCTCAAATTCCCCTTCATATGAAAAGTATACCAAATTGGATATTGCATATAGGAAGATGATGACTTTAAATTACCCAACAAGTGAAAATTGGCGACTTATAAGTCAATTATTAACAAAATGAGTCATCAAAACAATTGAGGCAAAGTCAAAAGATATTTTGGGCAATTTCCTAAGGTCAAATATATTCAATGCTATCTTTTAAAAGTTAGATCTAATGTTGTAATTTTAAGGCTTAAAAATAGCTCATGATAACCAATTTTGGTTACATACATGTTTTGTATAAAAGAGGAAAATTCAATGTAAAAGTGGTTGGATTTTTCCCGGGAAAAGATAGAGATTATAAATAAAAGTTATGTTTGCTCATATCTTGATGGATTCATCATTTCATTATTTTAGTTCATGTTATCCTTGTTCTTATGTACTATTCTTTTTCACAATCGTTTCACTCAAATATGTATCTGATGCTATAAATGTAACAACTTGGTATGACCACCATTGTTACAATTACAAATGAATAATACAATTCACAGATTTCTTCAATTATACCATAAGTATTAATTGGACCCGTGTTTTTATTATTATTCCTTGTGAATAGTCATGAAATTTTTATTTCTGTTCATTTAGTATTACTTTAAAATCAGATACAATTTTATGTAATTTCTGCTATTGAAATTAAAACAATACTTATTCAAATTGAATACATTGTAATATTTTCAATTTTTCTCTTGAAATTTCTTCTTTCCTTTCATTTAAATTTAAGATAGTATAGAATATTGAAATCAAGCCCTTGAAGCTCTGAAATTTGTTTTATTTAAATTTATTGATTGAAACATACGGTAAAATAGTACAACATTTTGTTCCTAAAAAGATAAATAAAATTGTATTCAATCAAGAGCAAAATGGATTCCTTAGCATAGTTTACTAGCCAGAAACATCTCGAGGGTTACAACATTTTTTTGGCACCGTTGCCGAGGATCGAATTTAGAAATATATATTTTCTTTGGGTAGAACAATATGAAAACCTACTCCTTGTTAGTGAAAAAGAGGAAGGTCGACTAATTTTTTTCACCTGACGACTCCTCGATTTTAATCCTAGCATTTGGAAGGAAGAATACCAGATCAAACCCAGATCCTAAGATACTCACACCTTTGTCTGATACAAAAAAATTACTATCTCATAAGAACTCTCACCAAAGAAAAACGTTATCTTCTGTAGGTAATCCTTCTTCATCAAATTATCCAAAATTAAAAGAAATTTTTTTAGAGAGCTTCGTTAAAAAATCATCTCCAATTACTGATAATAAAGAAAAATCTTCAATAACTCCAAAATTATCTATCAAGGTTTCTCCTAAAAATTCCCCAAAGGTTTCTCCTTTGATTTCTCCTACGAATTCTCCAAAAGTTTCCCTTTGGAATTCTCTTGAGGTTTCTCTTGTAACTTCTCTATAATTTCTCCAATACAATTTCCCAAAATTTCTTCTAAAGAAGAAGAATCTTTTAAGATATTTTTCCACCTTCTTATTCCTGAAAACTCAAAGTTATTACTAGAATATCTAATGGTTGGTAATAGTCCTCAATAAAAACAATAACCTCCACCAAGGGTCTTTAATAAAGTAGCTGGAAGGTATGCTGCTCTAAATATTCCTAGAAAACTAAACAACTTCCCAGACAACTATCTTAAATTAGTACCAAAATTTAATGGGGAAGATGAGATAACAACCTTAGAGCATTTAGCTGTCTTTCATTGTTTTACTGATAAAATTCAACTTGAACATGAAGACGTTTATATGAGAATTGTTTTTAAAACTTTTGAAGGGGAGGCGAGGACATGGTTTAAGGGGTTACCTCCTAATTCCATGGACTCATGGGATGCATTAGAATCCGTTTTCCTTAAATAACGGGGAGAGAAAAAGGACCGTTTATATTATTTGACTGAGTTTTGGAGCTTAAGAAAGAAAAACAATGAAAGTTTTTCATATTTCATTAAGAGGTTTACCAAACTTTATCATAAAATTCCCACAAATGTTAAACCATCTAAACTATCTGCAAAGTTGCTTTTGCTGGCTCTTTTGATCTTGATTTTTCTTTATTACTTAGAGAAAGGAGAGCTTCCACTTTCACTGATATGAAAGATGATTTTGTTGAGATTGAATCAAATGTGATTGTTTCAGGAAAGATTGGGGTTAAAATTGACTCTGGAGATCGACAAAAGATACAACAAAAATAATAGGTTGGTCCATCTGGATAAAATAAAGGAAATCAAGATGATAAAATTGAAGAAATGTATAGAATAATTAAATATTTATCTAATAAATTGGATAGAATGGAAACTAAAAAGAGGATACCCAATAATAGAATTTAAATCAATTTAAAAGGCCCTTTAATACTCCTCAAGTTTTACAAAGAGAAAAATGAATTGAAGATCAACCAATACAAGCACCTTTGAAGAATGAAAATATGGTTGATAATTTTGTTGAAGAAGAATTTGAAGAACTTGATGAAGAAATGAATATGATGGAAAGTGATACTTATTATGTGAATTTAACTCAAGATGAATATGAGAGATATATAAGTTTCAATCAATATTTTGATGAGGATGATAATAAAAATCAAATTGATATGTCATAATCTAAATATACGATTTTCTTAGATGCTTTGCAAGATGAACTTTATAAAAACTATCACCTTAGACCTAGAACAAATGGAAATAAACAAATAATCAAGGTCAAATGGATAAAGTCCAAAACAAATACAAAGGAAAAGAAGTGTCATCCTTACATTTTTTTTGATAACCAATCAGTTAAAAAAATAGATGCAGAACATAAGGAAACCAAAAAGTTAAGTAGTTCATTCAATTTAGAATATGAATTGAATAAAATTAGAATTCATGTTTCCTTATTATAACCTGCTAAAAATCCTATTTATCATAAGCAAGTCTTGAAAATGATTGACAGTTCAAATGCAATAATACAACCTGATACCTTAAATTTATAGGATGAAAGGCCTACTATCATGTTTGGACCTAACATTGAGGAAAGAGAAGATGCAATAACTCCATTTCATATTACTTTAACCATTCATGATAATCTTTTACATAATTGTATGCTTGATTAAGGTGCTTCTCATAACCTAATGCCTAAAATAATCATGGAGAAGTCGAGATTAGAAATTATAAGACCTTATCAATATTTTTACTCCTTTGATGCAAGAAAATTTAAATGTTTATGGATGATCAAAGATATTGTAGTAAATTTGGCCCAAATCCCTATAAAAAGCATTATGATGGATATGGTTGTGGCAGATGTACCTGTGAATTATGGAATTCTTTTGTCAAGATCTTTGGGAAGTAAATTAGGTGGTACATTACAGATGGACATGACATATGCCACTATCCCCATTTTTGGTGGTGAAACCAGGAGAGTTTATAGGAAAACTAAGCTTGCATATACAATTAGTGATCCCAAAAATCCTAATAATTATTCTGTATACTCAAAAGATCAAGATGTAGGATACTTTATTCTATCTGTAAATAATGAGTCATAAGTTTGTACAAAAAATGTAAATATTCCTTTTTGTGAAAATGATAATTTTAAAAATGGATTGTGGAAAATGTATTTTGACGGAGCTTCATCCTCGGAGGGTGTTGGAGCTGGAGTTCTTTTTATTTCACCTTCTGGGAAATCAATTTCATTTTCTTTTAGGTTACTGTTTGAGACTATTTATACACATAATGTCTGTGAATACAAAGCTCTACTTTTGGGTTTAAAAACAACTAGAAAATTGAAAATTGTAAATATCAGAGTTTATGGAGATGCTGAAATGATTGTTAAACAGATCAAAAAGATTTATCAAGACAAAAATCTAAGAATGGAAGCTTATAGAAATTTGGTTTGGGATTTAATTGAGATTTTCTTTTTAGCATTCAATCTCCATGCAATTCCTAGACATGAAAATTAGCAGGTTCAATCATTAGTAGTGGAAACAAGTACATTCAGACCTACATAAGTTACAAAGATTAACTATGAAATGGAGATGAGGTATAATCCTTCAATCCCCGATGATATTAAACATTGGTAGGTGTTTGAAGATGATCAACATATTAAGAAATTTTTGGCAATGGTGGATGAATATTCTGCAACTCATTTTGATCAAGAAAATGAGAATGATAATGATCATCTTAATGAAAATTGTCATTCAGATTCTAAATTGAAAAATATGATTTCTAATCATAAGATGATGGTATTAAGAAACAATCAAATTCCAAAAGGATTAGTACCTCTATAGAAATTATTTGATAAATATGATATTGCTGCCAAACCTTCTGTTCATCCTTAGATTGAAGAAGTAGAAGATTGTAACATTGTTACTGATCAAGAACCAAAGAATATCAAAATTTCAAAACTTCTATTTGTTGATCAGAAAATCAGGGATGTTGATTTATTTAAAGAATTTATTGAAGTTTTTGCATGGGCATATGAGGAATTGAAAACTTATGACACCAATATAATCTAGAATAGGATTCCACTCAAAATGGGATCTAATCCATTTAGACAAAAACTGAGATAGGTAAATCCTATTCTTCTCCTAGTAATTGAAAAGGAATTGAAAAAATTATTAGATGCTAAAATTATAGTTCCTCTTAGATATTCAACATGGGTTGCAGATTTAGTGCCTATCAGAAAGAAAAATGGTGAAATTAGACTCTGTGTTGATTTTAGGAATCTAAATAAGTCTTCATTGAAAGATAACTACCCATTGCCAAAAGTGGACCATATTTTGCAAAAGATATTTGGAGCTAATCAAATTTCTATGATTGATGTATTTTCAGGCTACGATTAAATTGCAATGCATGAAAATGATAAATGATTGATTGCATTTACAACACCTTGGGGAACATTTATGTATGATAAAATTCCCTTTGGTTTAATGAATGTAGGTGAAACCTTTCAGAGGGCCATGGACATAGCCTGTGTTGGAGAAAGAGATAAATTTGTTGTTATTTATTTAGATGACTTGATTGTTTTCTCCAATTCAGATGAACATCATTTAAAGCATTTTAGACAAACTTTCATAAAGTGCAAAAAATATGGTTTATCGTTGAATCCTAAAAAATCACATTTTTCTATGCAGGAAGGAAAAATGTTAGGACATATTGTCTCAAAATAAGGTGTGAAGATTGATTCTCAATGGGTTTAAGCAATAAAAGTCATCAATTTTCCAAGAAATAAGAAAGAAATCCAGTCATTTTTAGGAAAAATCAATTTTGTAAGAAGATTCATTCCTAACTTTGTTGAAATTGTGAAAGATTTGACATACATGTTGAAGAAAGACAATGATTTCAAATGGTCTTCAAAGGCCAAATTTTCATTTGAACAAATAAATAAATCCTTGGGAGAAGCACCAGTTTTGGTAAGCCCAAATTATTCAAAGGATTTTCTTGTTTTTTCTTTTTCTTTTGAAAAGAGTGTTGTTGCAGTGACTTTACAAAAGAATGATGGAAATTATGAACAACCAATTGCATTTTTTAGTAAAAGTATATGAGATTCAAAACTTAAATATAATATTCTTGAGAAGAAGGCCTATGCATTAATAAAATCTCTGAAATCCTTTAGATCTTATGTCTTACGTTCTAAAATTATTACATATGTGCCTAGTAGTAAAATTAAAGAAATTCTAAATCAACCTGATAGTGATGGAAGAAGAGGCAAGTGGATAACAAAAATTCAGGAATATGATCTTGAGATAGAGCCAACAAAATTGGTAAAAGGTCAAGGTTTAGCAAAATTACTGACAAAATCAAATTGTAGGGCTCTTGGAATAAATCTTATGACATATTTAGAGGAAACATAGTTAGAACAACCTCTTAAAAAGGTACATGAGAATTTTTTTTTATCACCTTGGTACAAGGACATAGTTTCATATTTGTGAAATCTTGAATGCCCATCTCATTTAAATCAAGCAAAGGACATATCTCTTAAATTACAAGAAATTAAGTATTGCATTATTGATGAGAATCTTTATTGGAAATATCATTTGCATATTCTTTTGAATTGCATTGTTGAAGAGGAAACTGAAGGAATTATAGATGAACTTCATAAGGGTATATGTGGAGGACATCATTCTTGGAGAGCTAGAACATACAAAATATTAAGAGTAGGTTATTGTTGGCCAAAGTTGTTTTCAGAAGTAAATTCAAAGGTAAGATCTTGTAAAGTATGTCAAATATTTGATGGTAAACAAAAACTACCTTCTTTACCTTTAGTGCCAATAAAAGTTGAAGCTCCTTTTCAATAATGGGGTTTAGATTTATAGGTGAAATTCATCCTCCTTCTAGTGCACAACATAAATGGATCTTATGTCCCTGAGGTGTAGGACAGTCGGTGACAGAGTGTGTTGTTAAGGCACTCCGTGATGTTAAAGTCACCGGTTCAAAAC
>CBVK0100077282.1:0-11269 GCA_900067695.1 Picea abies
CTCTTCCGATCTCACTCTTTCAGTTATCCTCTTTATGTTGTTGTTTTGGAAATGCATTGAATGCTCATGTAATTTGGAAATAACCTAATAATGACACTAAAAATTAACATTTTTAGGATTGTTAGATTCGTTTTCATACTCCAAAAATGGCATGAAGCCAACTCTTATATATTATGATGAAGACAACTAAGTAGTTGGAAAAGGCATGGATCAAATGAGTGAGCAAAGAACTGGTATACAGAGTTGTAAACATTCCTAATTTTGCTAATGAAAGAGCGAGTTTTGTGTTGAAACTTGAGAATGTTGTAGCATTAATTTCTAAGCTTTTTAAGGTCGTTGGCATCCAGTAGTAAGGGCCCTCTCCGAAGATACTAGAATGCAATTTATTTTCATGTATTTGTTTTTATTTCCAACAATAGATTAGTTTCCAATTACAACATCGATTACATGGTTTCTTTCATTAGTTTGATTGTATGGATATTGTGAATGATAGCTTCTACTTCTAAGCTTAGTTACAGAGATGATGATAGTATGTACAATTATTTGTATATGTATTGATCTCATGAGATAGCCATAGAATAGACTCATATACAAAGTTATCAGTTTATTCATAGTAGTTTTGTCAATTGTATCATTTTACTTTCATGTTATTTTATTTGTTACTTCCACAATAAAGTAAAGCTTGTTTTACTTCCATTGTTATGTGCAATTAGAATAAGGTTACATGTAATCTAGAGGCTAATTAGCATCATGGTAAACCCTTTAATATAGTCAATACAAGTGCCTATACCCTGCACAAACAGCGCACGGTGCCTCACAAGAACGTATATATCCTCGATGATAGAATTAAATGTACAAGTGCTCTTGATTTAATTGAACATATATCAAAACACTGACATTTAAGGTGTCGGTGTCAGGGAGAAACTAAAGGATATAGGACACTTGTTTTATACTGATCATAGGGATAAGAACACTAGGGTGTGGAATTAGCTTAGGGGATTTTCGATTGACCCTTTGCTAACCACCATCCTTGTTTTATGCATTTATGTCATTTTATGATGCATGACTATAGGAGCTAGAAACCCTCGAGGTCGTTCTCATGGTGCAATAGGAGCCACCCACAACACTAACACCCTAGCAGGTAAAATAGAAGGACGAGGAAACCCTCAAGATGTCTCTAGAACTCGGCCTAAAACTCCAATTGAGAAAATAGCATCCAGCATCCTATATAGTCCCTCTATGGTTGATTCTACAAGTGATGAAATTATAGGCTCGTATGTTTATGAATCTCCTAATCCCGAAGATCAAGGTTGCCCAGAGAGTCCTATTGAAGAGCCTGATTACTCTATTGAATCAAACAAATCCTTGGTGTTCTAGTGAACTAAGTTTCTCATCATGTGTGAAGAAGTGGAAGCACCAAAACAAAAATAATTAGTCACATTTTAGTTTCCTATCCAGGAATCCAATGGCCTAGTCCAAATGAAAAATGTTGCACCTTCTCCCTCGCCGAATTTTCATGGCTTAGCCAGTGAGGATCCAAACACTTTCATCTTCGAGTTTGACATTCTTTGTCGGAGTTATGATTACTCCTCAGATTTTGAAAAGTTGAAACTATTCCCAACCACTCTAAAATAAGCAGTGCTTTGTTGGTTCATTGGGGCTTGGGAGGAACTCTATTAAAACATGGGATGAAATGAGACAAATTATTGAAGAAGTATCAGGATTACTGTAAGATGAGGGATATTAGAGAGGAAATATTCAAAATGACACAAAGGGACGAGGAAATTCTAGAAGACTGTATTAAGAGATTCCAGTATAATTTGCAAAGAACAAAACACAATGCATTAGACCATAAAATTTGTGCATTATTCTCCTTTGGGAATTAGGGATGACTACGTAGATGTATTAAATCACATGCGGGCTAGAGACATCTCCCACTTGACATACAATAAAATTTGTGAACTATGTAGGCGTTATTCACACAACACTACAAAATCTAGGAGACACCCTAGAAACATAGTTTCAAAGGTCACCAAGTCATCTAATGGAGGGGGAGTTACTAAAGCTGAGATAGGAAATTTCTTCGATAATTTCAACACTGACATTCTTATCTCACTTAGCTCCTAGTTAGATACCCTTCAGGATAAGAAAAAATAAATAAGAGGAAAACTTAGTATTAGCCATCTTTTGCTCTAAATGTAGAAAGAAGCAGCCTTTGCATGAATGTCCTTTGAATAGCATAGAGGTATGTTCTACTTGCAAGCAAAACCATGCTATAAAGAATTGTCCCTCTGATCCGGATTTTATTAGCAGAATGAAATGACTACATATTATTAACAAATGCTTAACACAGAATAACAGAGATACAGTAAAACTGGTTTTCAATTCAATAAGGAAATAAGCTGAAATTGTAAAATGCAGCGGAAAACAAGTTTGCTAGAATGGTGGCGGCTTATCTCTGAGAAGAGATGTGACAGTTGCGCTCATTCGCAAGAAGATGGTTACAATGAGGCTCTAAAGGCCTTTTATAATAAACATGAATGTCAAAAACCCTAGACATCCAAAAACCTAACCCTAGGAGATGAAACGCCAAAAGTCATGTGGGCCCCATTTGGGTAAGTCAGTACATCAACTTCCAGAATGTGCTAAGAAATCGACCAGGAGGATATCGGTGGCCACCCACCTTTTCTAACTGGCTCACCCTCATTACCTGAGCTTAAGGTTGTCTATTAGGGGGCTAATGAAGAAACTAAGAAAATATGTTTTGTAGCCCACAAACGACCATGGCCACCACAACCACTAGGCATGGCACAAGAACCATCTCAAAATTCTCAATACTTTATTCTGCATCAATATCCACCACATAATTGGTACTTACCTATGCCCTAGCAACAATATCCCCATCAAGCTCAAAACCAACCTTGGCAATAGGGTTGGAGAGGGAATTCATCTTTGTAAATCCACCTCAACAATCTACACTTCAACCACACTCTCCAACCCAACATCAGCAGCAATTGAAATTACTATCCAATCAACTGCCTCAAAGACCACCACAAATTCATGCCCAACTCGTGACTACTTCGAACAATAAAGTTACTCACCCACTTACAACATTGAGCTACCCCCTTTTCTGACTTATTTTGTTTCCTTTGTGGACTGTGAATATATACAATTGTGCTCAAGGAAAGTAATCAATAGGCAGACCTCAGTTGTCATTCAGGGACAAGATGAAGAGGAGGATCATGAGCTGGAAAATCAAGACTCTTCATCAACCTTACAACCATCCACCTCGGAAAATATTGACCAACACAAGCCTTCTGAACCTATTTCAACTCCACCATACCCGGAACGACTAATCATAGACAAACCCCCAGTACAACCTGGGTTTGATCTTTTAGGGGAATTGAAAATGTATGTGTAAAAATCCCCTTGTTTCAAGCAATTAAAGACGTCCCAATATATGCCAAAATTGTTCGACAACTATGTCTAAGGAAACCAAGAAGGAAGAAAAAGGATCCCCCTATTGTCCATGATATTGGAGAGCTAGCAGATTTGATGTTGGGAAAGATCTTTATGACCAAGTATGCAGACCCAGGCAGTCTAGTGATAAATTTCCACATCAATAACACTCCCATCGATAACACCTTAATTGATCTAGGGGTTGTTATTAATGTAATGGAAAAGGAGACTATGGAAAAACCCTAGTTGTCCAACCTTCGACCAACACCTATTGTCCTTCAATTGGCTGACAAGTCTACTGCTAAGCCAGAGGGTATAGTAGATGATGTAATAGTTTACGTTGATTCCTGGGAATATCCAGCAGATTTCATGATTTTGCAACCAAAGGCCAACTTGGGTGGATATCCACAAATATTATGAAGACCTTGGATCTTTGGGCCATGCAGAGAGGGAAGGGAAGTGGAGGAGCAGACAAAGGAGGGAGCAATAGGAGAGGGGGAGTGGAAGGAGGGGAGGGGGAGGCAGAGGCAACGAGAGAGGTATGGAGTGGCCAAGGGGGAGGGAGATTTTGAGAATCGCCCTCTCCACATTTTGATAGGTTTTTGCATAGTTTTGCATTATGTCTTTTGTTAATTTTTAATTTTATTTTGTTTGTTGTTTTTATTTTTTAAATCTTTTTTATTTTATAATTTATTTTGAAATTGTGTTTTTAGCATCGTATTTTTTTTATTTTATTTTTTTCATTTTTTTCATTTGTAGTTTAATTTGTTATTTTTTTAATTTTGATTTTTAATCTTAATTTTTATTGTAGTTTAGGTTTTGTTTTTTTTTTAAATATTTTTTTTGTTTTTTTCGTGTTTTTTTTAGTTTCACTTTTTAGTTTTATGTTTTTTTCTCAGGTTTCCTTAATTTATTTATTTTTAAATTAGATTTTAAAGATTCTTTTCTTAAAAAAGAATCAATTTTTTTTAAGTGCTACACTGTTTTTTATATTTTTCATTGATTTTTTTAGTGTTATAAAAAAAAATTCAAAAACAATGTTATTTTTTCTTTTAACTTGTTTATGGATGGAGTGTTATTTTTTCATTTTTAACATAAATTAAAGAAAAATAAAAATTGATTAATTAACAATTTTTCAGGTTTCTGTTTTATGGGCCAATTTTAAAGTTTTTATTTGCGATGGTATCATTGGGCAACACCATGGTTCCAATCAAGTCATTATTTTAACTCTAGAAATAAAAGTGGTGCTACTAGAAGCACCACTTTTTGGTTTGAGGATCAATTTTCTATAATGGTATTAATTGTCTAGGCCACAATTTCAATAAAGTTATAATTTTAACCACCCCCAAATAAAGGGTGCTACCATTAGCACCACTTTTTTATTTGAGGATAAAAATAGCCACTAAATGCGACCTCTAAAAAAACAAGAACTCTAAAAGGTTCTCTTTAAATTTATAACTTTGTTGTACATCCCGGTGTGCATTGACTATCTAACCAAGTGGGTTGAGGCCAAATCTTTGCCAAGAGCCATTGAGTAAGCTTTAGCTGACATCCTCTACGAAGAAAAAATAAAAATATCTTTAGGGTTTCCTATGAGATCGTTACTGACCAGGGAACCCAATACTCATCCCAACTCATTCGGAATATCACTTAGCAGTGCAAGATCAAACATCAAATGTCCACCCCATACCATCCACAAGCAAATGGACAGGTGGAAAGTACAAACAAGGTGTTGGAATCCATCTTGACCAAAATTGTACGACAACATCATAAGGATTGGATCGACGGGCTTCCTAAAGCACTTTGGGCTTATCAAAACACCTAGATAAATATTACAGGGTTCACTATGTATAAACTCGTGTATAGTAAGCATCTAGTCCTCTCGATCGAATTCGAAATCAAGACATTGAGAACTACGTTGCAAGTAGGGTTAAAGCACAGCATGAGTTCATCCAGGAACTACTTCAGCAAGTTGATTTAGAGGTTGTAAGCAAGGTGGCTTCACCACTGACACTTAACCCCTCATGATTCTTCCCATCATCTAAAAAAAAGAAAAATAAAAACACAAACAAAACAAAAAAAGAAAAAACAACAATAAATCTAGTGATGAAAACCTATTTTGAGCATCTAGACCTTGTGGCATCAAAAAACCAGGTTGTTGGCTGGTGTCACTCGGGTAAAATAATTCCAGTTGTGAAAACCTCTATGACGTGAAATTGGACAAACTTTAAAAATCATGTTGGCAGGCAAAATTTGCAAAAAAAATAAAAAAGAGATAAAAAAAAAAAGAGGGAAACAACTTTTACTTTCTAAGAATGTTAAAAAATTAATTTTCGTTTTGTAGCAGAATTACATCAATTGCAGTGATGACAATGATATTCTCTACAAATGAACATTAACACATTTTCAATCGTTTTGTACTCTCAGATAGAAATAAAAAAAATATTGTGTTTTTACTTGCCATAGTTGTTCTTTTAAAATACTCTAGATGAGTGACTCTGCACTAAAAGCGGAATTGTCTCTGTTGACATTCTCAGGACTGAGAAAGGATTAGCATGAAGGATTCACTTTCACCTAAGCATGGCAAGCCGGAGGTAACAATAAAACATCTTTTGATCTCTTTGTAGATTTGAAAAAAAAACTAGATCAATCCATAAATTGTCTCTGAGCCAAAGAATTTTCAAAATCCATAACTAGAAATAATACAGATCATCTTGTACAAGAAAAAGGGCCTAGTGGTTCAAGAAAATCAGTGTTGGTACAGGCAGCATACTTCCACAGGTTAAGGGTTGTTCTTGAAATTTAAGGGCTTAAGGATGCCTTGATAAAAGGTACACTTACCCCTATAGCTTGTTCATTCTTTCTACATAGGCCTGTAGCTTTTATTTTGCCTTTATCAAGAGCATGAGTCCACATTTCACACCTGTTTTTCCCTCCACAATTTATTGTCCAAACCTGTAGATGAGAAACTCTAAAGTTTATGGTTTACTTTTCAAGTGATGAACAAGCTTTAGCATACATACACCTTGCAGCTAGCAAGTTACCCACATCACCTACGTATTATTCCATCAATTCTATACCTTGTGTCTCAGTTGTCATTTTGAAAGGCATTCCATAATTCACTCTGGTCAAACTTCATCGGTTGTAGTTGTTACTTGAAGACTACCTTGTTATTATTTCTTGTAGCCTGGTTGATCTAAGTCTAAGCAAGACTTAACTCTTTCTGAAGCCTAAAATCTCACCAAGATCATTTGCAAACCATTTCCAAAGTTTTTTTAAAGTCTATTACTTCAAGATCCACCTTTGCAACATATTCCTATAGCAGCCAAAATCAATATATGATCGACCTCCTTTAGTTCATTCCTGAAAACGTTGTGAATTATAACCTGGTCTACAATGCACTGGGTTGCGATCCAGTATCATAAAATCACTTTGGAATTGACATACCATTAACATTTTCACCCATTACTCCGTATGTTTCATTCCCATTCAAATCAAGAGGATACTCTAAGACCCATTTGAGTTATGGTATGTAAGGTATCATCGAAATCGAAGGATCAGCCTGCCATTCTTAAAAATTGATTGTCCTAAGTCTAGAAAGGCCAAATCATTCCAGGACTTGATTTCCTCGAAGGTTGATTATCCCTTGATTTTGTAGCATATCCTTTGAAATTACAATTTGAGTTCATTTGAAAGATTGTAGTGTTTATCTCGTGGTTCAAAACAATAAGGTTATGATTTTGGGTATTCATCTAAATCAAGGGCAGTAATGATACTCTATGCTCCAAAACTCTAGCCACGGTTGCAGATTTGAAGATTTGCCATATACAAGAAAAAAAATAGTTTTGAAATCTATGCTTTCATTTTGAAAAAAAAAGGTGTTTGTGACCTATGCTCTGTATTGTCGAGAGGATCATCACTTTAACTTTGTAACCAGCCGTCTATTTGCATCACTACCAGGTTCAAGCATTGTTCTCAATAACATTTTGCATATGTTCCAAGCATGATTTGGTAGCAGGACTCGACCATTCTCAAGGTTTACCAAGACTTATGGTTTTAATACCTATTTCCTTTATAACATACACCTTGTAATTATCAGCTAAATTAATATTTCCATTTGGCAGATTGTGATATTTCGGATGATGGGACTGTGATTTCATAGCAAAGAGAGGTAATGGAGTAATATATCATATTGAGTTTTACAGAGGATCTTTCTATACTTCCCCTTGGTTATAGTACTGAATGACCAAGTTGCTACCGTGTATGCATAATAAGACATGTTACGAATTTCACAGCATCGTATACATGTTTGGAAAGATTATAAGAGCATACAAGGCAAGGATAAGGCTTGTCACTGTAAGTTGAAATATACCAACGATTTAAGACTTGAATTTGAAGTTATTCTATTGTTGGTAAATCATGTTTTTGTGAAAGACATTGCAATGAGAATCGTGTCACAACTCAACTCCATCATTCAACTTTTTGAACTTTGTTATTATAACTTCAGTCTTCACCTCATCACGATTCAATAGCACGAATACGAAGACTATCATATACTCTCCGCTCCACTACCAAAAGTCACTATTGATCCAAATCCATTAAGTTTGGTGGGTACACATTGCATTTCACTCTTAGTTATGAGTTATCTTGCATACCAAACAGCTTCCAGTTCAAAATTCAGAACATTATGGGTGGGCACGCCAATAGAACTGATGGCACCCTATCTCCCTGGCACGAGTTACCCTTTTGTTGCACATCCAATCACTGTGCATTCCATTCCTAAACATGTTCATGCTTGAATCATTTGGATAATATTGGACTCATATCAAATAAATACACCTACCTGTGTAAATTTCTCATGCCCACCAAATTATCAAGCTCACCATAAACATTGGGAATCTGCCCATGGTATATAATTTCAACTCGTGGTTTTCCTGAAAACCATGGAAAACCATGTCATCCATAAATAATGATTGCCTTCAAACGAACTTCAACCCAATCAAATATTTAAAACAATATATGTTTTAATAACCTATGCATCATCAAATTCATGTCATGGCTGCATACCATTCACTAAACCATTCAATAAATCAACACATGGTTTCATAAAACCGGTTACCAACCACACTCCCATTTTCTACACCATTTGGAAATCAAATATCTATGTGCTCTCTCCAATACCATAAGATCATTAAGACATTGTGCAACCAAATGGATTTACCATCAATTATTAACAAAACTGTGGCATTAAAATCAATCACAAACCAAAGTTTTCAAAACAATCAATGGTTTCTCAGAAACCATGTACTAACTGGGCGCACACATGATCATAAGTTGGGCATATAGCTTTACCAAAAGAATTGACCAATGATTCTTGTAATATTTCCAATAAATACTCTGCCCCCACGCCCTTCAACTCAATACTTCAAAACTGGATTTGCATAAACCAATTAAAGGCCACATATCTTCCAACGTAGAGTTATAACCTTACCAAGCTGTGTTTCTATTGAACCAATTTCTCCTCAGCGATTCCAACTCAGAACTTGACCACGCCTTGGTCACGTTTTGTTTGTTGGATCTTTCCAACGCTTGACCACAATTTTAATTCAACAATGAATTTTCCCAACGCAGGGTGCCAACACGATTTCAACAGAAAATTTCCTTGCTTTCAACGCAGACTACCATTCCAGAATTCAAGCCAACGTAATTACAATATAAAGGACTTGATTCACCATATCAAATCCAATTTCCAACCCTTGTTTTTAAACAACACAATGCAGCAAAACTCGATCTCTGGTTACCCAGGTCTTTAGATATCTCTATAAGTTATGATCGAACTCGTCTTCATCCTCAATCTCTGTCTAGCTTTTCTTCGTTCCTGCAAACATATACAAACATACAGGAATTCTCCACAAATGGTCTAATCTCAATAAGTTGATTAACTCACACATAGAGATCTCACACCCACAGTACACAATCCCTACTTTGCTATTCATAGGTGATCTGTACAAGATTCAGATTCACACACATAATTACATAAGGCTCTCAACCTTCAGGTCTGATTTACAATTAGAGGTCGTTGGTTGGTCATTGTTATCACACGATTTGTACTTTCCCAAAGCCCAAGGAAAGTGAGGGAGATTAGTGTAACAATGGGATATCCTATCACTGTCACCTCAATAGGAAATCCCCTTCTTTGAGTAAGAGAGACTCTACCCCAAGGGAGGCGTCCTCGGTAGCCTAAAGGGCTGGGTAGGTTAAAGATGTGTCAAGAAATACCCCCCCTCTCACTGGTCACCTAAGTCAAAAGTGTCTATGTCTGAAGAATTGAGGCAAAGAAGAGTGTTGATGTACCTGCCTGGAACAAGAACAATACAGCATACATATAACAATTTCCAAGTACTAGAATGATAGTAAAAGCCTCCAAAGACGTTAGACAATCAAAAATATAGTGGCTGAAGCAAATTTGCAGCAACTTATCAGTTTGCAACAACAATAAATGTTTTGTAATAGCCATAAGAATTATTGCTCAGAATTGAAAGAAAATACCATGGAAACTTAGCATTTATCAAGTAGATTATTTAGCAATTATCACAAGTAATTTCTAAGTGAGTTAGATGTGAGTTATGTAGGTGTATGCAGCAAATTAGTACGAATTAGTATGGCTATAGCAGTGATTTGCAACAGCAACAAGTTAGCTAGTGAATTAGTCAAGGCTAGAGTTAGGGAAGGTTAGTAAGAGCTTCAAAGAAGATAGTTTGAGTGTTTGTTTGACCAAACACTCACAAAAGCAAGTGAACAAGTGCCTTTTCGGGCTTATGGAGTCAATAACAACAGCAATATAATTTGGGGAAAACAGCAATAATAATACTTGTCAAAGGAAAGAGGTGGATGCAAGAGGTGTTCGCACTTCAAGACCTCAAGAATCCAAGTCTTGAAGAAGAATTTACTAGGGAATAAGCACTTTTAGGCCCTGACGCACCTTCCTTCTTTAGAATATCGAAAATATATTATGCAATAAGCAATTAGAGTGAAGCTACTAGAGTGCTAGCACTTTAGGCCTCTAGTGGTCACTTCTAAACAAGGTATACTTGACAAATTTAAACAAGTAGAAAAGCTAGAGAGAGAAAGAAGCACCTTATGTTTCTCTCCTAGGGTTTAAGCAAGCAATTTCATAATCTTCAACATGAAATAAGTAAAATTTACCACAAGCATTTATTACATGAACAAAATTGCAGATTTTCTACTTCACCAAGAATAATTAAGCCAAACCCTAGTTGAAGACCTTTCCACCATGAAAATAGCCAAGATACATCACCACAAAGCCTCCCCAATGTTAATTTTCTTGCTTAATCTGTTATTATTAATCTTCATTATAACAACAACATAATAAGGATCTTACTGAAAGAAACACAATCACAAAGTACACAAGCATTTATCCTGGGAAACCCTCAAGGGAAAGAAAACCCAGCAAAACTTCTTTAATATAGATTCAATAACCAAATACAGTGTCTCTCACAAGAGAGATCTCACCAAACAGAAGATCCACCAGAAACCCTAACCATAACAGAGTAGCGCACCACTTAGACCAAAATAGTCCTTCACCAAGATAACCAAAACCCTTTACTGAGATACTCTTCCTTGTAGCTGCGTCACTCTCAGACTTGCACACTTGATAGAGAGAACTTGATGAGTTGTGTACAAATGAGGTGCTAGGCCTCTTATAAATACAAGTTGTGCCCCCCCAATAATTAGGTCAGGGCCGACCTATCCACTTTACCTTTTTAATTTACATTTGTCTTATCTAGGC
>CBVK0100077297.1:0-11060 GCA_900067695.1 Picea abies
GCAATAGAGAAAAAATAACAGATTAGAAAGATATTTTATCAACAAAACAATAAAAATCTAATCTTAAAGACTTAGCTACAGAATCATCTGATTTTATAGCTAGTCTAAAATAGCATACAAGACCAGAATCGAAATCAAATCAAATCTTTTTTAAATAATTAAAACCAATTTTCTTCCAATGATCACTTGAAACGAATCACTCAAGATTCAAATGATTTTATCATTCAATATTAAACATAATCTAAAGTGATTCAAACGAAAATAGGTGTAAGCATACTCTGTTTTTCTTTTACCATAAAATCGGGTCAAACAGTAACAATACTGTTTCATATCCAAATGAAATCAATAATGAGTCATATCATATGTGATACGATCTAATCCAACACAATCATTTCACACTTGTCATAGCTATAATGATATAACAACAGATTCATATCGTTCAATCAAATGTAAAGATAGAAAGACTGTTTCGATTATGTGTAAACGGAATCATACGTAACAACATCGACCCAACCAATTTCGTGATTGATCCTTGCACAGTCAACAGACGGGATCGATAAATCGTGATCACAATCTTAATAGAATCAACAGAGGTTAAAATTATCAACTGGGCAAATAATAAAAACAAATCACGACTGAGTTTAATATAGAGACAAATCGTGAACATGGATACAGCCAATTTCGTTCTTCGAATCAAATTCAAACAGCATATTCATTGCAATATGAACTGAACTGATAAGATAGTCGAGTAAACCAATGCGAATTAACCGGCTCGGTATAACTGTTATGAATCGAATCTTTTCACGATTTGGGTGAATTTGTACAGAATCACATTGAAAAATAATCCGAATTGTATTCGAATTGGTCGAAAGTCATATGGAACATAAAACCGTAACAATTAACCATTATTGCCAATCATATCATTTACATTATAACCAAAACGAATCAAAATGTGATTGTGTTCAAAATTGAAATATGAGAGACAGCTTGTGTCTATAATAGATACAAACGACTTCAATTGACAGCAGAGCATCAAATTTTAGCTAAATCAAGCCAATCAAATCCACACCGAGATCAATCAAATCGATGAAAATCCAATCGAAGCTAAACTGGGAAAATGAATTTCCATTTAGTCAAAGCATAGCCATGTATGGAGTACATACAATGTGACAGAGCAAATCAATGTTGTAAACAAAGTTATCCAAAACGAAATTCGAATTCATTATATAAACAAGTGATAAAACATACTTCTGTGATGTTGCTCAAATTATGCCAACTTAGAATTCATGACCGCTGTAGCCGACTCCACATTTTTAAACAAGATGGAACCTGTTGTACTTTGTTTCTTATCAGTGGCTTGCAATTTAGCCTTTTGACTGGTAAGCCGTGCAACTTGGTCCTCCAAAGAGTGAATTCTAGACTGTAGCATTGGCACATCAAGATAATATCTCTCTAACCATGAGCTGCATTGATCACAGGGTGGCACTGTAGGTTTCGACAGAGCAGGAGAGGGTTTAGATGAATGACCCGGGGCTTCACAAGGAAACTTAATGCCAGGGTAGTTAGGGTCGTTTTGCAGGCAAGGGGGTAGGTTTGACACAAAGTCATACGAGGGTTCAGCACACAAACCTTCCGAATAGGGGTATTCACTAGCCAAGAAATGCTCCACTTGCAAGTCAGAGTCTTCACTCAACATGATAGGGTTAGGATTGACAAGAGTTTTTGGCTTGTTCCTCGCCATCTGAGAAATTAAGCGGGCATTCTTTTTGCCTTTGGCGTTTGCAGGGGGTTTGGATTTGGGATTTTTTTCCAAAGGCTTATCATTCTCGGTGTTCTTAGTCACAGTATGGGATAGGTCGATAGGTGAGTCGGCCAAGGGTTTAGGTAACATGATGCTGTAGGGTATCGGGGGTACAGTCTTGTCTTCACTCACTACAGATTTGTCAACCTGTGGAGGGTTCGAATCCTCAAAATCATTCCGAGTAAGAAAATCGTTCCAACAGTCTCCGTGTAACCCCAAATGACAGACAACAATAATCTTAACCAGCCCGTAATGAAAAAGGCTACTATCATCCTAGTTCCTTTTGTATTTCTTTGACATTTTGAACAGGCTTCTATGCAAATAATAGGGCATATTGAGCTGATAACCCATAAAAACCATATGCAAATGAAGGTGGTGTAAGAAAACAAACCCGTACCGACCTTCGTAGGTAATAAACTGTTTGATAATCATCAATAAATCATGCCAACGCTTTTTCAGCATGGTCACGGGCAAACCTTTATCACAGGAGACAACCTTACGCGACTGGAAGAGAAGTGTCCAAGGGACCTCTTCTACTTTGCAATTCTTGGACCATCGTTGCCCAGTGGCAGGCAAACCTGTAGCAAGACTGATAAAATGCTCGTCAATTTCCAATTGAACATCGCCGACCTTGGCTCGACAGCCATCAAAGGTCATGGCAAATTGCCTAGGAACGCAGAGGTTAAAACCCTCGAATTTTTGTATGAACGGGAGCCACCCATTGTCCTCAAGGTCACTGCGGGCACTGTCGAACATCAACAGAGCCTGGCTTCCATTGGGTTCATCCCTCATGACTGGAGCCATGGTGCGAGCGCATGGTAAGGGTTTGGGTTGAATTCCCCAATGCACAGGAGCAGAGTCACTTGGTCTAACAGCTACGAACGATCAAAGGGAAAGCATTAATGTGCGCATGCGAGGGTGGTGGAGTTATTCACCGCCATGCATAATAGTAATGGAAAAGTACAACCGACGAATTATTCCTCTGTTCAATCAATCATAGTATAGCTCAAAACCATATTATTCGACCAACCAAAAAAAATCAAACGATGAGTGATATGCCAACGCGCCATGAAGTATAGATTTTCAAACCAATGTCATTCAACGTAAAATCAAACCCAAATGTTAAGCACGCACTATTGCATAAATGTTTTAATCAAAAGTTTTAAACCATTGTGCCAATCGAATTCATAAAATTGACAAGCCAAGAGCTATAACAATAAGGATCACATCATATAAAAATAAAATGAACCATGACCCCTATGCAATTCAATGACTAGGCAAGTCCCCAAAATTATAAATCTATATGTTCAATGCCTTACCAGTTTAATAAAATCAAGTTACACAACTAATATAAGAATGTCCAAATAGGCATAGTTCGAAAATCCTTTCAGTCACATAATGATAAACCAAAGGTAAGTGCCATTCAAAATATCAATAGAAAGATCATGATAGTTCAAATAATGATGGAGGAGTTTTCACGCTTACAGTCGTGAAAACTAAATGAAGACAAATTTACAAGTGTCATAAGAAATGAAAATATCGTCTATTTGAAAAATGCGACGATGATTTGAAGTTCAGAAGACATAGGTGTAGGTAGCTTATAGGACAATATAAAAAATTGAATTGGCTGCCAACAATGGCGACACACTGGTAGAAGCAGTTATCTCTGTCAAAATAAATAAATTCAGATTAGGACAAAAAAGAAAATTTTAACTCAAAAACAACAACCAAAAAATCGTATAAACATCATCATTTACCGTCTTTTCCAGCGATGTTTTAAAAGATGAAAACTAATATCAGTCTTAAGATCAGCAAGTCATGATATTAAAGATAAAATCTTCAATACTGTTGGCATGGCCACTGCTGCCAGCAGGCATCCATAGCCTCGACAGGGTTTCTATTTAACCCACTTTGACATCTGTATCCTGTCAAGAAGTTCTAGATCAGAATAAAGGACATTAAAGAGGTTTCTCATATTTTTTCACAGATTTTCATGTACCCGACATTGCTTCGCTGCCAAAAGGCTTGTTCAATACCCTGACGAAGTTGTCTTGGCGCCATGCATGCATTTGCCCGCTGCCAGCGGACCTGTTCAGTATCCCGGCGGGTTTACAAGCACTTCCCATAGCTCTTATTAATATTTTTATTTTCTTTTGTAGATATATAGCCGAGCAGGGTGACGCTGATAATCTTGATATTTTAACATATTTTTTAGACCTCATCAATTTTTTTTAACACTGTCCTTCATTCAGCTCTAGAAATGTTTTATTTACAAAAACAACTTCCTACGACAGGGAGACATCTTTTGAGTCATTCCTTTACGGAAAAGGGACAGTGTAAAAAGATAATAGATGATCATGACAAACTTTGCTCATAGATTGAAATCAGTAAACTTCTTTCAAACATTTTTTTTTTCCAACTTAGATATCAATTAAGAAATACATCACTGATGTTTGTACAAGCTTTCAGAACTTATTTCAGTGAAGAAATTCTTCTATGGCCTTTGTCCGAATGGCTCAGTGCACAGGTACGCGTATTTTTCAAAAAAAACAAAAAACTGATCAATTCAAATCAAAACCAAAACATAAAGCAAACAAAAAATGCAAACAAAAGAAATATTTACATAATATACAAGGATAATTATCAAGCAAAGTATCTTTCCAGGGGCTTGGCCATTCACCGGATAGGTGTCAAGCTACCCTTCAAGATTCTGTAATCGAAAGGAACTAGGACCCAACTTTTCAACAATTAAAAATGGTTGAAGCCATAAGTTTTGAAACTTGGTGTGCTCACCCTTTCCTTCGTGTGGTTTGTCCCACTTCAAAACGAGATCGCCTACTTCAAAATTCCTATCAGAAGCAGAATTAGAATCGAACCAACTTCTAATCAGCTGTTGATGTTGGTATAATTTACGCTTAGCTTGGGTTCTTACTTCTTCCAACTTCATCAAAGCGTTGATGCGACTTTCTAATGGGGGACAATCTTCTTCTTGGACTTTTTGTGACAATTGAAGCGAAGGAAGAAGAATGTGAGGTGGAAAAATGGCTTCTCTTCCATAAACGAGAAAAAATGGGGAGTTACCTATAGCGACTTTGGGTGTTACCCTATCAACCCACAGTGCATTCAACAGTTCATTGTGCCAGTTCTTGTGATTTTTAGCCACGGTTCTCTTGATAATTTTGATCAAGTTCTTGTTTGTTGATTCTGCTAAGCCGTTGCCTTGGGGGTAGTAACTAGCAAAATACTTCAGTTTTATTCCTTTCTCCAAAGCGAACTCACTCATCTCAAGAGAAGAAAAGTATGAAGCATTATCAAAGACTAGACAATCAGGGATACCGAAACGAGTGATGATATTCGAGTTTAGGAAAACGATAACCTAACTGGTGTTAACAGTTCTTAGCGTGGCGGCTTTGGACCATCGAGTAAAGTAATCTATGGCTGTCACAATATACTTGTGCTATTGTGAGGACGGAGGGTTAATAGGACCTATGATATCAAGGCCCCATTGCTGGAAAGGAGAATCGACTGAAACGGGTTGCAAGGGGAAGGCTGGTTTTTGCAACCGCCCTAATGCTTTCTGACAAATGATACATTTACGACACAAGGCATGGGCATCCATAAAAAGCGTGGGCCAGTAGTAACCGGCTCTTAAAACCTTATGAGCAGTAGTGTCACCACCGAAGTGACCACCAGCTTCTCCTGCATGCAACTCAAGCAAGACTTTTTCTGCTTCGTCCTTTTCAAGACAACGCATCAGTACGCCGTCAAAACTCTGACGAAACAGTATACCGTTAACTAGATGAAAGGAGGCGTACTTTAGTCTCAATGTTCTTCTCTTAGTGGGGTCAAGGTGACGGGGTGTTGATCCATGTTCAAGACAAAATCTAATATCGTCGTACCAAGGACTCACGAGGTTTTGTGCGCAACAAATCAAACTTTGATCGTGTTGTTCTAGGTTTGACGTATCACTATCTTCTTGTTGTCCTATTTATGAATCAACAACCAACTTACACAACCCTTGGCCTCTCACGATCTGTGCTAGGGTGATCTCTAAGTCATACTCCTGCAAGGAGGTGACCCAGTTGGCTCTCTTCTCTCCTAACTCCTTTTGCACTAACAAGTTCCTTACGGTAGGGTAGGGGACAATGACCTTCGTCCTTGACTTCAAAAGATAGGACCGGAAGTGCTTAACTGCTTTGAAAACAACGTAGGCTTGCCGATCGACCACTGGGTAGTTAAGTTCAACACCTTTGAAAGAAGAGATCATAAAGGTGATCAGTACTTCGTTGTTCTCAAAATTCTTTTGAGTGAGGAATGCAGTATAGGAACGATCAGAGGCAAAAGTATAGAGTGTAAAGTATTGAGAGAAATCAGGGCTCATGAGAGACGGAGTGTCTATTATGGCCTTCTTTATGGCATTAAAAGATTGATTTTTAGTGGGTCCCCAGTGATATTGGGTGTCTTTCTTAATCAGGTTCTGGAGAGGCCTGACCATTTCAGAGAAATTGGGGACAAATCTTCTCACGAAATTAATCTGGCCTAGGAAAGACTGCATGGATTTTTTGGATGTAGGTGGGGGAATTTTAGCGATAACTTGAGTCCTCTAGGGGTCAATAATCATCCCATCACTAGAAACAATGAATCATAGTAATTTACCCTGTTCTACTGCAAAGATGGACTTCTTGGGGTTCAAGGAGATGTCGTATTTACGACATCATAGTAGAACTGCTCGTAAGTGAGCTAGATGATCGTCTTTGTTTTTAGAATACATGGTCACATCATCTACGTCCATTAAGCCTCGAAAAGCAATGTCCATTTCTCTCTGAAAGGTAGCACCAACATTAATCAATCCAAAGGGCATTTTGCGATAAGCATAAGTGCCCCACGGGGTACGGAAGGTAGTTTTTAGTTGGTCTGGCGGAGACATCAAGACTTGGTTGTATTCGGAGAAACCATCCAATAAGGATAGCCTCTCGGAACCAGATACTTGTTGAAGGATCCGTTCCATGGGTGGGATAGGATAATTGTCTTTGTCAGATGCTTGGTTGAGGTTTCGGAAATCGACACAAAGTCGAATTTCCCCGTTTTTCTTCTAAACTGGGACAAGGTTGGATACCCATTGAGTGTGTCTAACAGGAAAAATTATTTTATCACTTATGAGTTTATTCAATTCTTTTTGAATGGTCAGTTCTAGTTTAGGATGAATTTTCCTCAGTTTCCATTGGAAGGGTAAGGTTTGGGGCTTCATCGGGATGACATGCTGTATAATATTAGGATCAAACGTTTTAGGATCATCATATGTCCATGCAAAGACATCCTTGAATTCTTTAAATAATTTAACAAAAGCAGTTTTTTCTTGTCTAGAACATCCCAAGACTAAGTTGATACACTGAGGATTTTCACTAGTCCCTAAATTGACTTTTTCATAAGACAATAAGGAACTATTGGTTTTTCAATTGACCGTCTTTTTAAATTTATCTTCAAAATCATAAAACTTTTCTAATCTAACAACAGATTTGGGTATGTAATTTACCATGTCCGATAGAGCTTCAAGAGATTTCGGATTGGGTATTACCATAAAGTTGTGCAAATTTTCGCCGTGTGTGCGTTCATCTATCACTGTGCCTTGAAAGGTTTCTTCCATGTGCAGAAATTTAATGATCTACTGATCATCGTCAAATACTGTCCAGTTTGTAATATTGTCAGGAACAGATGGTCGAAACAATAGCTCCACGGAGAATGCGTTTGGGGATAAGCCTTCTGCAGGAAGAAGTTTAGAGGCTACATTAGCTAGTAAATCTACTTTAGCATTATTTAATCTAGGAATGGAATTTATATTAAAAGAAAAAAATTTATTCATTAAACTCCATACCTCAGACTGGTAACTTTTGAGATGCGGGGAAAGACAGTGTATAGAGTCTCTTACCTGTCTAACCACAATTTCAGAGTCACCGAATACAACCAGATTTTGAATGTTCATGTCCAAGGATTTTCTGAGACCTTGCAGTAAAGCCTCATATTCTGCGGTATTGTTAGTACATTCAAATTCTAGTCTACAAGCCATTAATTTCTTGTTACCTGCCGGATCGATAATGATGCAGCCTGCACCAACTCCTTCTTTAGACTTAGAACCATCGAAATATAGAGACCAAATTTGATTTCCATCGGGCTCATGGAACTGTTGCATAGAAGCTGTTGGTTGCACGTATGCTATGATCTCGGACTGCTATTCAAGATTGATGATAGGTGAAACCTCAGCCATGAAATTTCTGAAGAAGGTGTCCATCCCTTGGATTTCAGGTGAATCAACAGGAGGTGTGTATGGTTCATTTGGGTCGTTCAAATCCGTGACCGTGAACTTAAGGTAACGCTCACGATTCACCCTGATCTTGTTGGACTTACCATTTTCTGGAAGCCATAAATGAGACCAATCTGTCACGAAGTAACCATGTAGCTGCTCCGACCAGTCCCTGCTCAAAAACAGACCATACACTTCTGGAATATCCACCACAATTATATCAATAACCTGATGAACCTTTGGGTTAGACGATAATCTAATCAATACATTTTTTAGTTCGCCTATAACTTTTACATCTGTTCGATCAAGTTGTATGATTTTTAAAGAAGATGGTTCTACTTCAGCGTTAATCTTTTGGCAGACAGACCAAGGCATCACATTGGATGATGCTCCTGAGTCAACCATACAATTATGCACATTTCTGTTGAAGATTTCGAAAGTTAAAAGAAAAGGAGGTACATTCTTGCGAGTACTAAGAGTAGTAGCTTGTGGTTTCTTACTCGCAATTTATAATGCTACTTTATCTACATTATTTACATTATTTACAGGAGTTACAGGAAGGCTTCCTTTATCTTGAGGATCAAGATTTTTTTTAGTGGAAGTCTTTTGCGGAACTTTGCTTTGCACAACCTTGTTACCATTTGAATTACCATTCTTGCCGTTCTCTGAAATATTTTGCAACATCTTCTGTAACAAAAATGGAAACTTCAACAACTCATAAATAGAAATGTTAGCCCTTAATTTTTTAGGATCTTCAACAACATCATAATCTAATTTAGGGCCGACATTACTCTGTTTAGTTTCTGCTGATTTAGATGGCTTTGGAGGTGTAGTAGTAGTGTTCTCGGTAGGAGGTTTGTTTGATGTCTTACTCCTAGTGTTGTAAGGGTGAACAATCTCGAAGTTAGCTTGGAAGATGTTGTCCGAGAAGTGTCCAAGGATGTTTGGAGAAGACTCTTCTTCTTGAGTTGTTTCCTGCTCGACGTCCTCCTGAGGGATTTCATGAGGCATCAAGTTATCTTGGGGTTCTAGAATTGTCTGAAGATCACATTGCAAACTTTCTAGGTTCAAGCCTTCGGGGTTTGGATTAGGTCGGTTGGTTGGAAAAGGATTTCAAAAAGGGGGTTTGTAGGGTCCTTTACTCGAGGAAGCTTCTTCAGTCGACCTTTTTAAATCTATAACTTGATTAAACAATTTTTGTACAACTTTAGTTAAATTTTCCAAATTAGAGTTTTCAGGTTGTGTTTTGCTTTGTGTGGGTCTGGGGAGAATTTCAATCTTCTTTTTGGAAGAAGAAATAGTCTCAGTTTCATTGCTAGAAGAGTCCTTAAGGCTAAGTATGTCTTTTTCAATCTGAGTAGCCTCTTCGAAGGCTTCTAACAACGTAGCCTTTTTAGATCATTTGACCCAAATAACTATGCTTTGATGTAGAGCTTTAGTGTAGTAAGCTATTACAAGACTCTCAGCAGGCATAGAATCAGTAGGCATAGAATCTGTAAGCTATTACAAGACTCTAAGCATAAGGAATCTTTGATTAAAATCTTTAACTTTTTCTTTTGGGTTCATTTTTAAGCTTGAAAGATCCATGACTAAGACTTCCGGAGGTTTACCATCTTCGAATTTTTCCAAAAAGCATGACTCAAACCTTTCCCAAGACACTATGGTATGGGGCTATTGGGCAAAGTACCAAGTGGACGCATTACCCTCAAAAGTATAAGGGAACAACCTACAGACAACATCTTCATGTTCAACATTACGGAGTCTGATGGCTAACATAAATTTTTTAATATGATCTTCAGCTATCTGTTTTGAATCGGGATCAAACTTGGGAAGCCATTTCTCCGGGTGCTTAGGTAAAGGGTGCTGGGCTCCAGGTACAACTACAGCATCCTGGTCCAACCAGGGTCTAGCAGGGTTGTTCTGATTTGCCATTGGGGTAATGGGTGTGGAAGGCTAAGAAGGTGAATTGCCTTCGTTTGAAGAGGAATCTCCTCCAGAAGAGGAAGGAGATGAGGGAGGTGGTGAAGGAGGTATCCTAGATCCTCCTGCAGCAGGATTTATGTTTGGATCTGTAGGATTCACAGTGAGGTTAATATCACCTAATTGTTCTTTGATATCAGAGAAGTCTAAAGGTTGACCCCACAGATGGTTTGGTTGCCTAAGACGAGCTAAGGCACTGTGTTTTAATAAGAGATTGATAAGTAATCTCTTGTGTATCACCACCTGTAGGATTAGGGGTTGCTGGCTCAACTGTGATCTGCGGATCTTCGGTTGAAGTAGTTGCTGTTTGAGGGGGAATATTATCTTGTGAATGGCTTCTAATCACTATAGGTGAGAGATTAGGGGGGGGAGGAGTCTTGCGACCACCTTGTGCCATTAATTAAGTTCAGGCCCTCCTTCTAGCGCCATTTGTTGATGGGCGAAAATGATCGTCCGTCAACTGAGAGAGTGGAACCGGTCCGGGGTTGTCTAAATAACCTAAGCCGTTTGGAATGAACCACCCTGACGGGTTTAACAGCTCCGTTGGCCGCTCTAAGGTCCTAAGAAAACCAAAGAGAAAACTAATCTAAACTAACTAATCTATCTAAAAAAAATAAAACAAACTAAAATTAACTAAAACAAACTAATACACTAATCTAATTAAAACAAACTACTAAATTAAACTAAAACTAAATATAAACTACTCTAACTATTCTCTATACAAACTACTAATTACTATTACACTAACTCTAACAATTAAATGTCTAATTATTAACTAAATTACAACTTATTCACAAATATACATTATCTACAACTTGCAGATTTGAATAAAACCTATAAAACTCATTTGCTTTCTGCCCTAAGACAACCAAAGATATTTTTTGATTTTTACGATTTTATGAATAAGAAATGAAACTTACTGAAATTAAACGATCTAATATATTTACTGAAATTAAACAATCTAATATATTAATCCTACTT
>CBVK0100077317.1:0-11563 GCA_900067695.1 Picea abies
ATTAAGGAGGCTTATGTTTGTACATGATTTCTCTTTCACTACATTGTCACGTCTTAAGTCTCATTTTTTGCTCTAATATATTTTGGGAAAATGTAGGATAGTTCTTTCTAAACTAAATTAACATTTCAAACAAGACTTGTTGAAATGTTATGTAAACTTATCATAGTTTTGCCTCTACTTCCTTAGTAATTTTTAAAGACATACTGTAACTGCAGGTCCTCTAACATATGTTTGATATTGATATAGGTTTAATATTAAATCTCAGTAACTATTTAACAATATTATTGAAATTAATTGTGATAATTATTCAAAATATTATTGAACCAATTTGGCATCATTAAATACCCCCCCTCCCCCACCCCTCTCTCTCTTATATATAAAGAGGGAATAACACATGCTAAATATGTCCATTGATTCTATGTGGATATTCATTTTGTTCATTCACTATAAATCCCCTCCTATATTTTGTTGCAAAGTCTCTCTATTATCAATTTATTATGTATTTCTCTAATATTCTTTTGGAATCTCAAATCATGGTTTTGTTTGTTTGGATTTCCAATAAATAGTGTAATTTACCTAGGGAAAGGCTCTGCCTTCGATTGAACTGATTACCCTTGAGCCAAAAAAACCCTAACATTTTTTTTGTAAGTTACTTGAAATCGAGCAGAGAATTAAATCCATGAAAGTTAAAAGTATTTTAAAATTAAAATATTATGATATACATGATTTAGAAGGAATCCATCTTGGTAACTATAGATTAAATGTGCAAAATATTTTAAGTATTAACTTGTCATATTCATATTAAGTTGGGAAAACTCTTGATTATACATGTCGCATTTCTTAGTGTCATGTCCTACTTCTATGTAGATGTATTTTGAATAGAAATTTATTGATGACATCATTAAATATGTCGTTCATCCCTTTGTCACCTTCCATTGTGATTGCAATTTCTCTCCATATTTCTTCTATGTGATCTGCAAGCAAAGAGGCTACACACTGACATAAATGTGGCCCATGTCCATTGATTTTAGGTGGGTATTCATCTTTGTTTTAGAGTCTCTATGTTTTTTAATTTTAATAGAATATCTTATTCTGTGGTTTTCTTATCTTTATTTAGAATCTCAAATGAGGGTTTTGTTCTTTTGGATTTCTAATAAAGAGTGTTATAATATGGGATTTTCAGAAATATATTTTTTCTTATAACGCTTCTATTTGTCTAGTTACCTTCGGTAATGTGCATTTATGTTGGTTTCAGTTTTTGTATTGTGTGTTCTAATAGTTTAATTTCACAAATATGAAGTTGTCTTAATTGTATACTTGTAGATTCTTATAATCTTTCTGATATTTCTTCTAAGAATATGTGTGTGTGTGTGTGTGTGTGTGTTTGGTTTATAAACTTTTTTTTTCTTGCATGGAAGAAAGCACAAGAAACTTGTCGAGTACTTCCCCACAATTTTGTGGATGGTAAATGTGGTAAACTACCGGCCCTGATTACGGGCCTCACCCTGGGAGAATCAAGAGAGTTGAACCCATCACCAACAATAAGCATGAAAATATCATGTCTCGCTCTAAACCAATTGATCTAACCCTTGGGGCTTGGTTTATAAACTTTATATTAGTGCCAACATTATATATTTTTTTGTTGACTTAATATTTTATTAAAAAATTAAGTGTCGCGTGTCAACACCACGTTTTTTTAACAAGAACTGGGAAGTTTGTAATATCAACATGGTTGCAAAAATAAGTTGCAGCACTGAAAGTACATACACAAAATCGATCTAATTCACTATGAATGGGTCTGTCCAAGAAATTACACATGGTTTTCTGACATCCTTTGACAAAATTTTCAAAAGGTGTCTACTAGTATAGATTCTGAAAAAAGACTCTTAGAAAACTTAGTGCTTTATAAAACATAAGCTAAAGGAAAGAGTGGTGACTTGCAACTTTGTCAACTCCATCATTGTTGTAAGTTGGATATTGTTCTACTATGTCCATGGCTTCAATAATTTGTGCTATTGTATTTTTGTCCTCATTATTACCCTGCATTGAGACCCATTGATTTGATGTCATTGAAAAATATTTTTTGTTCAATGTTTCTACCATATGCTTGAGTTGATTACATTAAATGTCTCCAAGGTAGCTAATTTTTTCTTTCCCTACAGAAGTGTATTCATGATTTGTATAAATTGAATCATAGATTACTGCTCAAAATCCCTAAATTTTGAGACCAAAGAAAAGATTGAGATCATGTTTCCTTGAGTTATCTCCTTGTGGGTCCTTAAAATTATTCTAAATTCCATGAAATCATGTGATCCAAGTGGATATCGATGTCCACCCACCTCTTCTACTAACTCATAATGGTTCCCCATCCTGGTGGTTTTCTACAGTTTTTTAGGTCCCAAACTTTTGACGTGTTTTGAGGCCATAAACTGTGTTTTTTGTCCCTACGATGGATTAAGTTTCCATGGCATTCCTAATCCTTAATTGGAAGTTTTCTTCTGATTGAGAATTTTCCAATGGGCTATTTTGCGCCACAAATAGAGTTTGTATGTGAAAGTTGCAATCACAAGAAGTCTACATATCAACTAGACTCCTCGAGCCCCACATTCTTCTTCCACTTCATCTCCTAGGGTTAGGATTTTGTATTTTTAGGGTTTTTTCCTCTTAGTGTTTAGTACTTTATGTTAAAAGGCCATTTTTGGCCTCTTGTAATGGTTTTCTTGTGAATGAGCATAGTTGACACTTATCTCTTCAAAGATAAGCTACCACCATTCTAGCTAGTTCGTATTGCTTTGCATTTCACAGTCTTTTCCTATTACATGTATTAATAGAATTTAGTTCTCTCTATGTCACTTTACTGTCTGCAATATTTATGTGTGTGTGTTTCCGTTCATATTCCTACCTTTCATTCCATTCTCTATATAATCTAGATCATCACGGGGCTCCATTGTGAGGATACAAACTAACACTAGGATTCCCTCAAAACCAATTATTGTGACTACAAGGGAACTCAAATTCTATTTATTCAGAGTTGTTCCAAATTCCTGATGTCCCCTTGGTGTTGCTACAATAGTTATATCCTTTTACACTGATGAAAAAAATGTAAGCTGAAAGCAAAGGAAGAGGAGGCCACCTCTAGGATGGCACAAAGAATATCCTAAAGGGATTCTAGAGAGAAGAGGAGAGGATAACATATCAAAACATCTACAGGAAACAAGGCATCCAAAGATGTTATATCCAAGCCAAGGACACCACGCAGTGATAACATAAAATAGGAAATGAAAACTGAGAAGTCCAAAGAAGAAAACATCAAACACCATACCAAACCTAAAAAATGAGGAATTGAAACAAATCTTGATGAGATATAGGTTGGCCACTAGCATACCAGAAAAAGAACAAATAGAGAAGGTCAGACCCCTTACACCTAAAAGAGTTGCAGTTGTATGATATCCCACCTATATAGAGGCAAATTAAAGTCATGACTTTAATACCAAGGGATCTCGTAACTTGTAGCATGCTTGAAAGGGTGAATAATCTCTTCATATTTAATGAAAATCCTTGGTAGTGGTATTTACACATGTTTAACACTTGATGGGAGGTTAATTCATGCTAGACATTAAATCAAAGTATTAAGGAATGTAATGGGTGGTTTGATGTCCATTGACCAATAAAAACCATACTTTTAATCTAATTTCCTTAGTTTCCGTTATGCTTGTCTACTTATTGTTGTTGCAAAGAACTTGGAAGTAATGGGATTTTCTAGATCTTTGAGGCGTCATGATGCACTCTAGAAAAGATAGAACTAAGTCTATGATCTACTTGAGATTGTTTTATCATAGCTATGACAACAATAGTGGAATCCCTAATTATAATTAGTCGTGAAATATTCCTTTTCATTGCAAGTTTGAGCCCTTGGAATAGTGAATAAGCTTATGTCTGGTTATTTGTAAGAATGCCTAACCCCCAAGTGTATGAAAGTTCTAATATTCCTTTGAGATTGAAAAGAATCTCCCCACTCTAACCACCCCATATTTCAATGCCACATTGAACACAAAAAATATTAGACATCTCCCTCACACTAAACTATAGAAAACACCTATCTGCCTAAAAATAACCATGAAATTTATGAAACATTTAGTTAACAAAACATGAACACCTATTTATTTAGGAGTCTTCTTATTGTACTGCTGAAAGTAGTATATAACAATGAGTAAGCATTGACTTTCATATTAGTTTTGTGTTGACATGAAAACTTTATATCAATTTTAATGTTCAACATAACAAGTAAAATAAATTATTTTTTAATATAACAAAAATAGTATTTTTTTAACTCCTCACTGGTCAATAAATTGATAGTGTTAATGCAGCCTTCACATATTTCGAGACCTTGAATTAATGGGGAAGGACAGAACCTGACAACATGGTTGGACAGTGAGTAATTGCGGGTCATCCTTCATCTCTATTGAATATAGGGAGTAGTGGACGTCATTTAATTGAGTTGGGAGACGGGCCCGCAGGAACGTCAAATGATCGGAGACCGGTCGCTAAAGAAACCAAATTTTCCAAACGTTTAGCGTACTCCTATAATTTCGTGAACATTGAATGGATCCTAAATTAAAGTAACCCTGTAGGAAAATCAATGTTCCTTCATATTAGTAGTTGTAAACGCAAGCTATCCTCCATTGGGAATCGCTAAACTCAAACTAAAATGTAATGTCTTTTACCGCACAAACACTAAAAAATAAGGCTTTCGGAAACAATACATCGCAACATGCTACACTTGTTACAAGTGAGATTGACAACATCCCATAATATACCAACACAATTGTTGAAATGAATGACCACAAACCTTAGCAATAGGTCTATTAAACTCAAGTATGTTGATATGACAAAAGTATTATAAACTACTTCTCACTTACATGGTGTGTGAGTGGACACTTGTCACTATAATGAATAAAATAAATCACCTTATTGTAAAGGAGGGATTGTAGATCTCTAGTAATGGTGAGAAGTAGTACACTTCTTCAAATGAGAAGAAGTGGCATGCTTACTGGATTGTGCTTTCGGGTAATCAGACGACAGTCAATGATTAATTAATTTACGTTCACGACATGCTTTCTAAGATAAGAACAAGTGTTCCGCTTATTAACAAAATAAAGAATTGATACTCCTTTTAGCGTACTTTTGATTTTTCACAACCTTTATTGGTGGTTGTTTTTTCTCACTAATTTTTTAGTTTATGCATAATTCTATTTTAAATTATTAATTTATTTATGAATTATGTTGTGTATTTTAATCTTGTTAATATATACATATTAATATGTATAATTTGAGTTGGTTTTTTTTTTAAGAGATTATAGATTTAAATTTAGAAAGATAAAAAAAAGACATAATGATATAATAGTATAATGGTGATATATAATAATATATACATATTTTTTAGTTTATGCATAATTCTATTTTAAATTATTAATTTATTTATGAATTGTGTTGTGTATTTTAATCTTGTTAATATATACATATTAATATGTATAATTTGAGTTGGTTTTTTTTTTTTAAAAGAGATTATAGATTTAAATTTAGAAAGATAAAAAAAAGACATAATGATATAATAGTATAATGGTGATATATAATAATATGATTTAATATAATAATGAAAAAATAAATATAAGAATGAGATAATAATATAATAGTGTAATATATGATTTAATATAATAATGAATATATTATAAAAATAATATAAGAATGAGGTAATAGTGTAATATAATAAGATATAATATAATAATGAATGTATTATAAAATGAATATAATGGTGATGGGTTGATTATGAAATAATAAAGGGGGTAATAATGGTAGGCTAACATTATAATATATAAATAAAATATAATTTTAGGAAATAAAATGAAATAAATGATAATGAAAATGATGAATATAACGAAGAGAAGAATATGGGGTTTATCTCGATGAGAATAATAAAACTAAAAAATCAAAGAATGTGAGGGAGAAATGAAGAAAAAAGGAGGAAAAGGGGGAAGGAAATAGTGGGGAGGTCTAATGATTAAGGTTATGAATAGTAGGCTTTCAGGATTGGCTAAGTTTGTAGTCATTTTCGCAATTGAAATTGTTAGGATGTTTTTCTATTTCGAGGTCTTCTCGAATGAGCCGAGAGGAGTAATCGGGGGAGGAAGCTAGGATTTTTGTTTGGTCAAAGAAAATAAGGTGTTTGGATTTGGTAGAGTGTTCAACGATAGCTGATTTGGAGACATGGTTGTGGGTAGTATTAGCTATATGTTCTTTGAGACGGGCTTTGAAGGATCTATCAATTTGACCTATGTAATATTTTCCATATGAGAAGGGGATTTGGTAAACTCTTGGGCTCAACACGGGGTCAGTTTTGTCTTTGGCAATTTGAAAGATTTGTTTAAGGGTTTTATAAGGTTTGAAAATAGTTTTGATGTTCTTCTTAGCTAGGAGATTTAAGATAAGATTGGTGGTCCCTTGAATGTAAGGCAGGGAGATGAGAGTTTCTTATCCATGACTTATTGGAAAGAGATGATAATTTTTTAAAGTTATATTATGGTTTTAATGCGTTCATTGAGCAATAAACCTTCACCAATCCAAATTTGATTTTGTTTTCATCCTTCATCTTTTCAGTAATCCCTCGAGAGTGAAAAGTCCCTTGATTTGACCATACTCTAACCCAAATATCAATGATCGACTATTCATAAAAGAATGAAAGTTTTTTTTATTAATGCCTAATACCATATATCTATAGCTATTAATTATTGACTATAAGAATATATATCTTTGTTAATCATTATAACGCTTCTAGTATATAACATGATAATCATTATTAATAATAAATTCATTTTCTTCTTTACATTTAAAATATTGTGATATCTTAGTTAATTTCTTCCCATAAATACACACTGAATATATAAATGCACATATAAATGCACACTGAATATATGTATCATGGACTTTCTATGCATATATCATGCACAGTTAAATCCTAACACATCCTTTGATTGGATCACAATAGTGGGCCATGCACGGATAAATCCTAACACATCCTTTGATTGGATCAAAATAGTTGGCCATGCTCTTTCCGATCCCCTCTCCCTTTTGGCTAAATATTAAGTTGGTTAGTTCTTGAAGTGTTGGGACTTGTGTTGAAAATTCATGCATCTACTCCCCGAGTATTTTTATTACCTAAATTCTTCCTTACAAAATATTTCTAGAGTTTGATCCTACCCAAATGATTAGTTATTCATTAGCTAGTGGATGGCTCCCTCCCTTTAGATATGGATTTGGATGCACTTTTTTTTAACTTCATCTTGGTCTCTTACCTTCTTTTCTTATCCTCAGTGGTAACACACATTTTGACTTGAAGTGCTCAAAACCTAGTTAACCAACTTAGCTAGCATCTAAAAAAAAGTTATTTCTGACTAAATCAATGAGTGACTAGTTTAATTAAATAATCTAAATCATTCTTACTAAATCAATAAGTGATCGATTTAACTAAATAATCTAAAACTAAAACTAATTTTACCACTAAACAATCTCTTTCTAATTGGTTGACCCAATCATAATCATATATAGAGAGAGCGCATCAATAACAATACTTATAATATATAACACATACTTGTATTTTCTCCCTTTATTGCATCTAAATCTGATAGACATGTTGCTCACTTAAATGTTTAAACAAAAGACAATAAATATATTAACTTGAAATCGCAAAAAAGGATTCATTGGTATGCAACTTCCCTTTGTTTTCTTATGACTTCATTTATTAGTCAATCAATACTTTAAAAAACTTAACCATGAAATTTAAATAAGTAAATTCAATATTAACAAAAGTCATATGCATTATTTATAAAAAATAAACGCATGGAATTTAAATAAGTACATTTAATATTAATAAAACTCATATGCATTATTTATAAAAAATGAACGTGTGCAAAGGATAATTTATTATTCAACACCTACATAGAACTATTTCAAACCAAGTAGACCAACTGAACAAGACAAAACTAATCAATCGATACCAAATTAGATAAGGAAGAATGCCCGTTCCTCCTTTTTATTTCTATTTTGTAATTTTTATTTGAGATTTTTCTTTTTCCATGCCAAGTGGCTTACATGTCATAATCCCAATGCACAATTAATTAAGCTTAATTCTTTTGCATAGTCTTATGTTATTTTAATTTAGTTTTAATATATATATATATAAAATAATGTCAACCACTCAATTACACAAACCACATGTTAATAAAAACAAGTGAACCTATTAACTATATTGACTTATATTACATCGATACATTTATCTACTCACTTAATCCTAGTCTACATGATTTTCTTAATGCAAATGTTTACACAAACCACATGTCAATAAAAACAAGTGAACATATTAACTTAGATTACATCGATACATTTATTTACTCACTTAATCCTAATCTACATGATTTTCTTAATGCAAAATGTTTGTGTAGTAATACAATCAAAACACACAATGTTAGAAAATAATCAATCGAGAGTAACATCATCATTAATGGATCTCCTTTAAACCTCTCATCATCTGCAACCGAGTTATCCCCTTTTTAGTGTTCGAATGATCTATCGAATCTCTCATCATATATAGTTCCCATTTATCCACCCTCTTGGTGCTCGAACTACCTATCAAATCTCTCGTAATTTGCAGCCCCCGATTATTTCTCTCCTGGTGCTCGAGTGATCTCGATTTCCTTGGCATAAGCCCCTCCACTGAGACTACTCTTTATATGTCATGTCTCATGAGATTGTATTATAACTCATCACTTGGGTGACTATAGTAAGCATAAAAAGTCATAGTATTAATTCGAGGCTCTATTCAATTTTCAACATTCATAAGGTTTTATGGCTCCCAATCATTTAAAAGGCTCATGGCCAAAGTAATATAGACAAATCTAAGGTAGTTGGTATAAGTTTGGTGGAAGTTTATTTTATCCTTATCCCATAATTATATATCCAAATTAAAATGCTTCGTAGTTATAGGATCCCATAAGGTATGTATCGCCAATGGCCCTCCATCCTAAACTATACCAAATATCGTGTGCTGGCATTACATAACCATAAACTTATGTGGATATGTCGTAAAAATGTCATGTTTCATTTATCAATTAGTGAAAATACACGTATTCAACTTTGCACATTCTTTCAACAATACATATCTCATGCAACGTGTAAAAGAGAACAAGGTAATGATGAGTAGTGGTGTAGGGTAACAATGAGGGTTTCGACGGGGGCGGCACGGAGAGGCGGTCTATGCGAGCACAAGCAAGGACAAAGGTGGATGAACCAATGACAGAGATGGATATGCACAATGTGGCAGGGGAGTGGTCATTTAAGGTGGTTGTTAGTGGAGAAACAGGTATGATATCGACGAAGAATGAAACCGGGGGAGGGGGAAGGGGAGGGGGAGAAAACTCTAACCAATAGGGAAATCATAACGCAAGAGGCGGAGGGAGATCATGCCCCCAAATATAGGTAACTATATTCAGTATATAAAATATTATGTGAATGTGGGGAAATTCATGGCGATATAACCCTCAAAGAAAGCACTAATAGGGTGGCTGAAAACATGGTGGAAACCTAAGGGACAAATTGACCTAAAGCTAGACTCAAATGGCTTCTTCACGGTGATCTTTACATGTATAGAGGATAAAGAGTAGATTTTCAAAGAAGGACCATACTTCTTTAACTTGGCGGGCCTACACTTGGGGTACTAGATGGAGCTTGCCAGAAAAGGAGGATTTCACCAAGGTGTCAGTCTCGATCTAGATCTACTCTCTCCCCCAAATTTTTTGGGAGAAAGATACACTAGAAGGATTCGGAGAAACACTATGGACCTTTGTAAAAGTCTTAGAGGTGACAAAGGCAAGATGATACACTTCATACACAAGGATCTACATATATATGAATGTAGTGGGGGCTCTACTAGAGCCCATAACAATCTCTTACCAATATAATGAGTGGATATAACTGTAGAATACAAGCACATCCCATTTAGGTGTAGGGGGTTCCATGAGCATGGCCATTTGATCTAGGACTATCCCACAAATATAGAGAAATTAGCAGATAAAACCAAGGAGTAGTGGGAAAAAAATGGGTTTGTAAAATTCCCAGCCAAAAGGAAGTCAAGAAGAATTCCAAATAGACCAATAACTCAGATGACCCATACCACTAAGAATAGATTTTATATCCTCTCCCAAAGGGGGGAGGAAGGATCCAAAGGAGAAGGAACTTCAAATCCAAATAGAGAAGAGGGTTCAAAGACTAAATTAGAGAAGGAGTTTCAAAACAAGCAGAGAATGGGACAACAAGACAACAAATATGAGATAGAGGAGGAAGAGAAGGTAACAAAAACAATGAATATAGAAGTAGATCCATAGTGGTAACCCAAGGATGGTAATGTAAACTAGGTAATGGAATAGGATGACATGGCTTTGGATATCTAGGTCCGTGTTGAACTACATTGCAAAGAAAAAATATGTAATCTACAAGAGGACCAAATACAATAACTACACAAAGAGATGATTAAGGAAAAAGGAAAAGGAAGTGACCAGACTCGACCCATGACTTCTTTAGGAGGGATAGGGATTAGGAAAAACCATTTAAAGTTGCAAAAGAAACCGGGGATCGAAGAGAAGAAGAGGGGCTGCAAGTCTATGAAGTGGAAAATAGGGGAAACAAGAGCTCTATTGGTTGATTCATGTCAAGTTATTGGCCTCCCAGAGAAGTATTTTCTCACCCAACCAAAAGAATAAAATGAAAGTGGTATCCTAGAATATCAGAGGCCTTAACACATTGCCAAAACATAGGATTCTTAGGAAGAGGATACATAAAGAGAAAATGAGTATCCTAATGTTACAAGAGACTACGTGTGATTAAGAAAACATGAATCATATATCCCATAAGATCTAGAAGAATAATGAAGTAGGTATAGTGGAAGTGAAAGGAGTGTCACGTGGCTCAGTGCTAAAATGGGACCCTGATATAATGATCTGAATTTATGAGCGGAATGAAATGAACAACATATTGAATGCCATAACAGAGAGAACAATAACTTCTATTGAATAAATAAAATAGGTTGAAACTATAAAACTGCAAAACTAAAACAACTTGTTCGAATGGTGGTAGCTATCTCTAAGAAGAGATGTGGCTTCTACATGCATCTATCTGAGAAGAATGATTACAATGAGGCTACAAAGACATTTTTAACATTACTCATGAATGCCAAACCCTAGACATCCAAAAACCTAACCCTAGGAGATGAAACACCAAAAGTTATGTGGGCCCTGATGGGTAAATTGGTACATCAAATTCATGGGGTCATAACTTTTGCATACGACTTTCGTTTTAGGCGTGTGATAGCCCATTGGAAAGGTATTTTCAGGAACTACACATTATACCATCAAAATCTAACTCCATCTACAATTTGACTTTGGCAAGCCAAAAAAACATTGTTTAGGTCCCCAAAATGGCCCTGGAAGTACAAAAAGATGTATTGACATGAAAACTT